>KZ308359.1:3200048-3255124 GCA_000376725.2 Ladona fulva | reverse complement strand
GGTAAGGCATACTGTGCGTAGAGTTTTCAATACTTTCATAATTATAAGAGAAACTTTTTCCCAAAAAAGGTGATCAATAACCCTTTATTGTAATTTTCTAAAATCATTATCATTGAAAAATACCAAACATTATTTAGAAAATACTTTAGGGTCCATCGCCATGTATTTTAATAGTAATTACATTACTCCATTCTTTCGAATAAAATGCAAATTATTGCATCTTTTAGCCTATATCAATGTAGATTTTTGATTAGAGAGACGTGGCGGTTGTAACCGATAAAAACATCTAATTGTAAAGATGGAAGAAATAGTTGTAGGAAGTACTTATATTAATCTTCATGATAACTCTAAGATAAGGTTGATAATTCGTATTTCCTTAAATCAAAAATCTCGGGAGAAACATCTCCATTGGTTCAGAGCGTTCATATTTTACCATTAGCCACTGTACATACGTTGATTTGACGCGGAGAAACTGAACTTCTACAGAATTTCCACCTAACCCTACGTTGGAATAGACATTTCCGATTCTGGTTTCCTTGAAGACATTCACCGGCAATTAACGAAGCGAGTTCAACGGATCCTTTCCTTCCCTTTAAACCACTCCTTGCTTCGGAAAAGGAGCCAGCTTATTCCCCGTATTTATATTTCCGCGTAAATATATAAAAGA
Source organism: Ladona fulva (assembly GCA_000376725.2). NCBI lineage: Eukaryota > Metazoa > Arthropoda > Insecta > Odonata > Libellulidae > Ladona > Ladona fulva. The sequence continues at coordinate 3,254,457 of KZ308359.1, read as the reverse complement.
AGGAACGCGAGGGAGTTAGAAGTTTAAGCGGGTGGAGCTCTGGTCGAAAGGGTGGAGGCCAAAAGGTCCTCTTTCTCTCTCTCTCTCTCTTTCGAGTGTTCCCCAAAGTTCTTCTTTCTACGAATTTAAAGGCCTTTAGGCTCTTTCTCTCTCTTTCTCTTGTACACCTGTTTTCCTCCGACTCTATCTCGGCGCGCTCTGCGTCGCTTTCTTGTTTTTTACCCCGTCGCACTCTTTTGATTTAACCGTTTATATTTTTATTTGCTCACTCCGTATCCAAAACGCTGGCGTCAAACGCGTTCCTCTCGCATTTCGGCTCTAATTGGCACCGACGCGCGGGTCTTTACCCCGAATTTCGGATGGAAAAACGGTAATTTTTCTATCGTTCCCTTGACAACCGATGTCGTTTTGTCTGCAGTGGAATAAACTCGGCGACGCCCTCGCGACGGATCGGAAATCAACTTAAAAGTTTCGGGATAGGCCTTTTAGGAGCGTGCAGAAAAAGTGGCAAAGTGTAGCGCGCGGAGGTATTTTTTTGGATGGATCGCATGGGAATGAGCGTTGTTTTTTCGGGATTGCAGCTTAGTGACGGGTGACGCAAAAGGAAAATGCTTTTTCGGCGTTTGCGGAAATCTTGTGAGTTGGAATGATTGTCTTATTTATATTAGTTAGTTATCAAAGGAAAATATAAAACCACTCAAATTATGAATCCTGCTTTATGACTCGGATTGTGGAAACGAATTGTGTATCTTTATAACATATTTTATTTACCACTATGATATATTATAACTCCATGACTTCTCTCTACCCTGGCATGTTTTGAAGTACTAGATGACAAGAAATTGTTCTCAAACGTATTGATTAAATATTTTGTGGGGATTCTGTAATTTTTGTTCCTATAAATTCAGGAAGGATAGTAAATCAGAAACATGTTATTCATTCAGTAGTGGTAGTAATATTGTTAGTATATCTCCGACAACTAAGATCATTTCGCACACATGGCCCCCACACGGAATCGAACCCGGGACCGCTCCCACCAAAGGTGAACACGTAGCTCACTTGGCTATCCGGGAGCCCTTTTATTCATTTCAAAAGCGTATGACTGAAGAAATCGAAATTTGTACTTTATTAGTTGAAGTTTAACGTAATTTTTTACTTGTGCCATTTGTTAAGGACTTGCAAGGTTCATTCAGTTAGAGCTTTAAAAACATTCCGTAAGCCGTCCTTCAGCAAGCGGAACTCGCGATCAGAGACAAACGGGAAACTCCGGATTACCGATTTCTGGGAAGGATCATTTCGGAAAGCCTCTATCCTCAGGGAGTACACAAAGGAAGTGGAGATACCAAAATATTGATAACTGATGAATTACACATGGTTTATAAACTTGGTTTTAGATAAAGATATTAAAGATAAAAAGTCTGCCGTAGCCGGGTTCGTTTCCCGGCTACGGTAGACCTTTTCTCTTTCATTTCGTCACATACCAGAATATTGATGTATGTAACATAATCGCACAATATATGTACCATTTAACATAATTTTTATGAATACATCAACTTTATTACTATGGTCAATGTTATTTCTTTTTCATTATTTTGTATGATAATTCCGAGTATTTTTTCGATCGCATTCCTCATTTTCTTGAGTTTTATCATAAAAAGTAGCCGGTAATTTTTTATTTTACGCCTGTTTCTCAGGAAATATATCTTGACAATCAAATAACATGATCATTGCTCCCATAACAGCTTAGTTTCATTTTTCATTCTGCTTCATACGTATCGTTTCATTTTAGGTTAAGTTATAAATATGTGAGGGTACCGTGAAGGAATAGAAATTTGAATCTAATTTCCAATTCAAAATGGTAGTTAATAGAATTCAACTTTACTGTAAAAATATTATAAATTTTCTGCTTTTTTTTGTCCAAGTTTTTTGGTAAACTCTCAGTCTAATCCTATCAATCATTCAGCAATCATGCTGACGGCTTGAGGTGCAAGAGTAAAAACGTTCTTCACGGACCTAAAAAAAATAAAGAATTTACTAAATTATTTACTCCATAAATTCCTGATTTTATTGCTGCTATGGCTCAATACCTAATTATGTGAAATATAGAAGGCCGTTAATCGCTACGTATAATTCCAGTAAATGAGACGGTCAACTGAGTCCTTAAATAGGGGGTAAGTTTAACTTTAAATATACTGGATAAATACGGTAAAACGTAGTGAATAGGGATTTGAAAGGTGAACTGCTCGCAAGGATGTTTTTATACGTGCCCTAACCCTTTTTTTTAAGATATTTTGATTCAGGCTCGGACCCTCGGAGTTTTCTCTCCTTCCTCCCATATCCGGATTTAACGCCGCTTGGAATGTAAATCCAGACCGTTAAAGAGTTTATCTTTTCACGGGTTCCATATTTACGTAAGCCGTCGGCGTTTTTTATAAGAGAAATATTGTGAAAATCTGGAAAGCAAACCTCTTCTCTAGATTCTTTTCACTTATGCTCGGTGTGTATAAATTCTTGATACAGATCCTTAAATCTATACTCATTTTCCTGGAGCTGGAACTTAGGTGAGTAGAGGGATACGATTTCACGAATAATGATATCATATTTATGATATGATTATGATATGGTTATACCGTAGGATAACTAATGTTAGACTTTTTGGTAGGATCATCTTATGAATGTAAAAAATTCCTAGGTAGAAAAAGTTATTACAATTCTATCTAAAGCTCCAGCTGATTTGATTGTTTCCTATTCATAGCTATAATATAACGACTTCGGGAGTTAGCAGGTTAAGGCTGATTATGCTAGTGTCAAACGTTACAATTTATAAGTAGTTCGTACGTACGCTTTTACTACATAATATTGCCCAAAGTCTTACCTTCGATGTTCATTTTCTCGAGTCGAGACCTCCCAAGAAATACCGGCAGGAAGATTGCCATCGCTGGGGATTGAACCCCAGCCCTCAACGTGGCACGAAACTGCTACGCCGCCGAGACCACATGCATTAATTTATTTGAGATTAAATCAATTATTCAGATTCGTGGATGTAGAGTACGGGAAACGGAAACGCCCATCGTGTTCAATAATATGTAGGTCAATTGCATCCATCGACTAACGCTTAAAAGAGTTGACGAATTTTCCGGCTACCGAAAATGTTCTTGATGATAGAATAACTGATACGACGACTTACAAATTCATAAAGTAGAGTATTAGTATAGAGTATAGTATAGAGAAAAGAAAATAAGATATGACCAAACTATTTAGAATATCAGTGCTTCATTAACTCTCAAGAGGATGTGGTTGTTGTGTTAGCCTTTTACATGTTTGCATCTAATGTTTTATGACCGCATTGCGAAACGATGACGTTTCTGACTAATCTATTTGATTTTGGAACTAACAAAATTCATCGATCTAAATATAGTTCTTTCTGTTAAATCTATGAAAGGTTCAATCATATTTTTTTTTATATTTTGGTATAATTTTTTGTATAACGACAGAGATTATACATTTTCTGCGAAGTGTCACCGAATATATTTTCCAAAATACACAAACAATTTCTGCTATATTAGTCTTTAGTATTACGTTTTTGCACTTATACAGAGTCCGAAAACGTGTTTAATTTGGTATTTAAGCATTGGGGATCGCCTTATTTATCATAGATATTTCATTTTGATATTTCCAAAATTCTCAAATACTTAATGGGAGAGAGAAGTTATTTTGAAGATAGATAGATTGAAGATTTATGTTGATTTCGTAGGATATGAAACTGATTTCATTTGGAAAGGGTTAAGCGGATTTGGGTGCATTGTATATTATGAAAATATATTTTCAAATATTGCAAATTATGAAAATATGTTTTCAAATCTTAGTTTATTTTATTATTATAGCCACACATATAGTTTTCAGGGTTCGTATGTAGATTACCCTGTCATCAGTGGCTCTATTGCTCCTGTTTGGTGCGTAGGTTGCTTTTGCAATCAATTCCTTCAGCATGCTTTAAATTATGCTTGTCTTGGCGCACACAAATTTTGTTTACATAAAATCCTAGAGGGGCAAGCCACTTTCAGCTGTAATATGTTCAAGAAAATGATAAAGATGTCTCGTAGAATTATCCTCATTTCCCGATTACCATTAAAACATGCTACTTTGTGAAGATTGCTAATTTACGTAGGAATCCGGCTTTAATTATCATTCCCAAAGTATTTTCATTACATCTCCGTTTAATCGTTATCGAGTCTACTTTAATACCAAAACTATTCCAGGGCGTGCCTTCGGATGCCAATTAGTGGTTTCGACTCCGTCTCCGAAATAAAACTGATCGCTTAGACTTTTAGTGCATCATTCCAAGGAGCATTTCAATCGCAATTTCCCTAATTAGATCTCATAATGAAAGCCGCAAACACGTTCGACTGATCGGAATTCAGTCCGGCCCCTGAACGCTTCAAGGCTTCCCTTGAACATCTAACTGAATTATCGCATCGTTTCTGTTCTCAGTTACTCCAATTCCGACATTTAAATTCCGTCTTTGGGCCTCCGGCTCTTTCCTCCCATTCCCTCATGTATAATTACAATTCTTAGTAGTTTATAATGGTATCCTTTTGACCGAGGGTGTTCAATGTCTAACCAGTGGCAATGCACTTAGCTGTTACCGGTACGCCTCTCTTTCTCTCTAAATTAACATATTTAGAGCCTGTAAATCGATTAACTATCTGAATTATATACACATTATAGTGAAGGATTTTTCAAAAAGTAGAAGATATATCGCTGACAATTCTAGGAGAAAGGATTATTATTTAAGATATAACATGGGTCAAAATACTATGTAAAATCAATTTCAAAATTTGCGTTTACAGTATAATACAAATAGCTTTATGGGGAGAAATTTGGAATGAAAAGTTCCATATTCCATTCAACCCTTGTCTCGATATATTGCAATGTATGCAAAATAGATTCATATTTTAAACAAGAAACTTATACGCGTTTTTATATTCAGTATTCAGGAAAACAAAGAAACGAAGCAAAACGTGAGGAAGAAATGTAAAAGATAGAGACGAAGGGGAAAGGAAAAAAGGGAAAGTGATAATTTGAAAATGAAATCGAGCAGCTTCTATGCAAACTAGAATCTTGAGAGGTGTTATACGCAGAGCTTTTTGAATGAAGATGAGGAGAAAGCGTTTTCTAATGACTGGCCGATATGCGTCCCATAGTCTTCAATCAGTCATATGGAAAGATTTATTAAGATATCCAGTTGTGTGTTTTGGAATTTGAATGCATCGATTTCCTTTGTGCAGCAATCATGCATTTATTTCATGGGCAAAAATAGCGAAGAAATATATTGCGGTTATCACTTTTAATTGAATACGGAAGCGATTAACCTAGATTCCTTCTAGCCTTGAAGTTAACCCACCAGAGTTGCTTACAGGAATACGCAACATGATCGCCTTTTCTCAGGTCGCGAATGACTCGAATATGTGAATTTTTGACTCTTTGGAATTTCGTCGTAAGTTTGTCAGATATATCCTGAAATACAGCAGTGACAAAATAAAAACAGTCTCATAAGAGACAATGTGTTTTCAAAAGATAAGTGGTTCAGTATTTTAAAATTATTTTTATGCCAGTGGTACACGCCTTAAAAACTCTGGAAACCTCTGCTATAAACCAGAAGCAAACAGGCCTAAACTTTCAAATCAGTGGCAATATCCACATTTTACCAAGTTGACTTTCAGTTGTGGCTCAGGCGTTGTTTTGAACAAGTAGGTTGGGTTGATGAAAAAAAAGGAAAAAAGAGGAGATGTTTGGAATGGAGTGAGAAGAATTGGTTCCGATCGTAGAAACCAAATTGAGGCGGAATAAATTGGTCGGCCAAATATTTAGAGGGTAAAGTTTGTTGAAGTTATTGAGGGTAGGTTGCAGAGAAAAAAAGACTGGTAGAAAAAGAAGTTTTATGGGAACATATTCAAATGTAAATAAAATAAAATTAAAAGAGGAAATTTACGTACATGAACTCTCTTGTAAAAAAGGAATTATGAATAGTAGGAACTAAACTAGGAAAAGGGGCAATTCCTACTTTATACCGGCCTCTATTCCCATGCTATTGACGCACATGTACAGTGCTTATTTTTAGTTGAGAGTTAGGCAAACAAAGTACCATACTTTTGCAATTCAAGCCTATGGGAAATCTAATCTAAGTTTAATACTTTTCGGAGTGCCAACAATAAAACGAACAAAGACTTTGTTTACCTTTGTTTACTCTGCAGTATTACGTAACTACAACTATCCCATCTTAATTTTCCTCTTTTTCTAATTTCTACTACGCCCGCATACCAGAATTCTATTATAAGATCTTCCAACTTTACATTACAGAATCGTTAAGTTCCCAAAATCCTCTGTAATCCAAAGTATTGCTTCTAGTTTTCCATGTCCTTCTTTATTTCTGCCCAAAGCTCAAAGTTTATAGTATTCCTCACGAACTCTGTGCCTTTCTTTTTACATTCTCAGCAGTGGTTACATTTACGTTTCCAACTTTTCAGTCGCTAATAATGGACTTATTTATCCCTCTCGGCTTTCATTCATAGTGACTTTGCGAATCACTTATCACAATCAAAATTTTCGTTCATTAATCTAGAATCGGCCTTATTCAAGCTCCATATTTTTCTAATGAATTATAATTGGAAAGTTACACAAACTATTATTATTATTACATATGTTACCGATGGACTAATAGTCTGGTAGCAACATTACTGTTCTACAATAATTACAGTAATATACTATACAATTACACAGTAGATTATGCAATACCTGTTTCAATAGTACCACATTTTCCCCTACCACAGAACACAGCGGAGAGCCAGCGAAATATCCTTAGATTTAAAGATATGCAATTTTCAAACTATTAAGTTACCAAATACAATCCAATCTAACGTAGCTAATTATAAAGACATGGGGGCAGCTCACAAACTAGCCGGTAGATAACGAATTGGGACAGTATCTTCGCTCTACCGCTACTGAACCCGCGACAGCTTCCACCAGAGGCGGACGCAATTGGAAAATTAGAGCGCCGCCTCGGTTGAAATGATTTCTTTTCCCTCTTGCTATCCCCGGTCTCACTCCTACCTACATTGTTTTCTTCCCTAGTTTCACATCCTCCTCGATATCTCCCATATATAATTCCCTTCTTGTTTCTCATCCACTACTCCCTCACCGTAACCTCCCTCACCTCATCCTTAAACCCTAAGTCATCGCAACTCCTCCGCCATGAGGGCAAACCAGGGCTTTACAAGGCTCTCTCTCTCTCCGCCGTACACTTCTCGAGATATTACCTTATCTCCTCCTTTCAAACATCTAAGTCCTCTCCCATCTCTAACCTTACAACTGGTGAATCCAGTCCCTCCCCACGCAGATGTTTCACGGCAGTGTCTCGCAGATCGTACAGCGGGCGGGCGGGGTCTCTGCGGCGAGGACGGGGTGGCTGCCTACGGAAACCAAGTTTCGATATTTCCCATGGGATTCAGTGGAGGAAATGTCTTATGCATATATTTTGTATGCATTATTCATACCACTTATTCCGAAACCCTTCACTCCACGGCTAGCTTTCTCTTCCGCGACTCTCTCTGTTTTGAGACGTCACTCTTTCTATCTGCTGCTCTTTCCTTCCGCTCTCGATTCATTTTTCTTTTCGTGTCCTTTCTCATTATTGGGGCAAATCTAAAGGTACCGTTTGAGGTTGATAGAGAAGATAAGGTATTAGTCCGCGGTTCGAGGTGGATCTAATTTGCTGCGTTCCAGCTTCTGTGCCGCTGTGATTGATTAATGAATTGATCAGTCCATGTGTTTGATTTAGCAAGTGTGAGCCAGTGCGCGAAAACGATACCATATTCTTCTTATATTTTCGTCTTAGTTATTGCTATGTAGTTTTACTGAGTTTCATACTCGTACTCTCATTTATGGAAGTTAAAAACTTGGAATTGAATGACGTAAAGATTTCTTTGGAAAAAATGTGAGAAAATATGTTTTCCTACATTTTCACGTATTCAATAGTTTTACAATAAATATGGTTTGGCATTTTTATGACCTGTTATCTTCACTCCGATTTTCAGACTCAAGTATTGCATATACAAAGACGTAGTGGAGGAACCGGTCGGACATGTATATATTATTTTAGAGCAAGGAACATTCCTTGGCTTTCTTGAGTAAATCCAAGTGACGCTCGTTTGGTGTTTTCCTTGTCATTAGGCCTTTTCCAGCTATGAGTACTACTTCCACAGTCTTCATGAGGGTTTTTTATACCATGAAACTCTTTTGATTTTTCCTAGCCTAATTCTACTTAAATTGGCTATCGGATTTAAAACGGGATCTTCAAACACTGAAAATAGGGAATTATGATTTTTTTCCTCGACAAAGTCTGAATAAATTATTTAAATATTTGTTGTACTACAGATTATAGTCGGGAAATTATACTTAATTGCCAAATCATTGAGAAAATATTAGCGAAGAAACGACGTAACGAAAAACGACATCTGAAGCCTGCCTTAGTCCTGTTGATGGATTTTAGAGTAGTATGGAATAGATATGGAAATGGAGAAACCCTGAAATTTAGATTTCGTCATTCATTAACTATTCAAGTATTATTTAGTTAATAGCTTAATTACATTTTGCTGGATTAGTTAATAACTAGACGTGTATTTATTATTCTAAAACAAATGACAGTCCTAATAGATGCTACACAGCTACAAATTACCTTCTTGCTTTCGTAGAGGAAAATATTCTGAATACTCAATATTATTTCAATGTAGAGGAGGGTAAGAACATTTTCAAAGCACGTAAAACCATGCAGCTGAAAGCATTCCCTTCACAGTGTGATTTGAGTCGGCATGGTATTTTGTTGGTCATAAAGTGGAGGAATTGTGTTCGAACCCCATTATTGTCGATGTTTTTCATATTTGTTTCTCCTGGGGGTTATTTTCATTTATTGCATTGATGATATGTGAATGTATATATCCCATTCTAATTGGTTAAGTATTTTTACTTGATATGTTGTATGCGATACAGTAGGATTGGTTTTATTACTCAGTTTTTTCAATACTCTTTTAATTCTATGAATACATAGAAACCTTCTATATTAATTTCCTATATAAAAGAGTTTTACGATGATTTTGCATATAGCGTTAATCAGTTGTCGCTCGAGGAACATCAGCCTCTTAATAACTATCTATGAAATCAAACATTGATATTCCAGCTGTATTTGACATTACGCCTGCAAAATCGTTGGCAAAAGACTCCTTCGTTTTCTGTTTAGGATAAGTTTGATGATATGGCTTCTTCGTCGTAAGTAAATAACAGATATGTATAAATAAATAATAAATATAAATGAAATAATCAATAGATATATATGAAACAAACAATAGGCATGAATAAAACAAACAATAGGCATGAATAAAACAAATAATAGATATTAATGAAATAAATAGAAAATGCAGAAATATATAGTTGCACAATATAATCTAGAAAATGATCATATGCTTACTTTTTAAAGGAAGGATTGAATAGGGAAAAGTGTTTTTGAAGCAAGTGGCTTTAAAGGCAAGCAAGAGCAAATTTTATCGATTCCCTAGTTTTCGTCGACTAGATTTTAGTATTTCAGCAGCTGCCACTTCAATGGCTTCAACTTCCAAAACTCTGATTCGCGACATTGAAAATCTCGTGCCGCTTGTTCGCCGTCGTATGCCGCATGCTTTCCATCGCATGACGCCCGCTTCCACGCCTGTACTCCTCCGGCGTTGCTGCAAAGTATTAGCGATCGCTCGAGGACTCTTCCCATTCGATGACACTCCACATGCTCTTTCAATTCGCGAGCGTCTTTTTATATCAAGAAGCGAATCACTCCAAGTGGCTATTAAACGTAATTAAAATCCGAGAGTTCACGGCGTATTTCCGCTCTCCTCGGTGCAATATATGTCGCAAAAAACTCCTCAAAGTTCGGGTTTAAATTCAATATTCCAAGCTATTCACGACACCCTTACAGCATTGAAGACCGACCCAGAAAATTTTTCACGTAAAGTATACAAACCGTGCCAGGATGCCATGAAATTTTAAAAGCAAGAATTATACGGGCATTCCTGTAAACGAGATAATTTTCACATTTTTTGGTTAGCTCTTAGCTTCGAAATCACTCTCAAGAGTAATTATTTTTTTCTTCAAATATCGTCACTGCATATGCAGTGTTTAGTACGTTAAATATATTCAGCAAGAAAAGAAATTAGATAAGTGTTAGACTAAAATATATATTGATAATGAATTTGAGCTCTGAATAGCATACCGTGTATTATGTAGCTAACATATATTTTAACTCTATATTATCTGATTTTTACTCTTATGTGATGTTTACCTACTCCTAAGTTGTTGACTAAACTGTATAAGATATGTCCATAAAATGGGATATCCTCCCTTAAAGTTAAACAGACATTTGTCAGTCCATAACCTTGGGGAAGGAATAATAATAATAATAAGGACTTTATTCAGGGCGAGATTGAGACTAACAAGTCTCTTCTTACATCTAACCCTTTGTCATATGAGACAGGAAAAGAGAGAGATAGCTTGAAAAAGGACAATGAAGAAAACTACTTTGTGGATTAAAAAACTTCAGCTAAGAGCTCAGGGAAAAATCTCCACTGCAGGAAAACACCCTCAAGAAGGAGGGTGTGAAAAACATAATCGACGAAGAGGTAACATACCATTGTGTATTGAGAAATATTTTATACCTTAATTATTAAGTTCCAACTTTTAGATTATTACTATTCAATCTTTTATCAGTGATAGACGAATAGCTTTGAATTTTAACTCTTTCTCGACTTTTACTCGTAGAGCGCTGACAGTTGTCCGTAATTGCAGTTCTCAATGCTAGACGCACTTTTCAACGTAAGAAGTTATGTATCAACTCTTTCGGGTTTATCACAGGTCTTGACTCTTTCTTACCAACAAAAAGCGCCTTAACACACCAGCGTATCTGTAACTTAAATATCTGTTTATAAGCGAAGCATAGAATTTTGAAAAGAAAGTGTATTTTTCCAATCTTGCTAGAACCCGTTGTAATCTTATCGAGTTTCAAAAATTGTTCATATTTTACTGCCAAAATATCGAGTCTTTAAGTCTTGCACTGTTACGAATTCCCAAATAAAAGATAATTTTTCTTTCTTTCTTAAAAGAGAAGAGGATGAACACTTCGAAATTGCTAGTTTCAGCTACTTCAATATTATTCATACTTTGACTTCAGATGTGCAAATTACTTGGGTATCCGTTTTTAACACTTTTCTTCTTACAGGAATCCCCTTTTACCCATTCTTCGAACCGTAATTATTTGAGAGGAATTTCACACTTTTTCCGTTTTTATCTATTTCCAGTTCGCTGAAGATGGAAACCATAGCGTGAGCATCCTGACATTTATTCCAGTCATCGACGATGATGGAAAATACCTGACCTGCAGAGCGGAGAACCCTTACATACCAGAGAGCGCCCTTGAGGACAAGTGGAGACTCAACGTTCAATGTAAGTAATGCTAAAAAACAACACGAACTTCGGGTGATATATTATTTTATTTTCTCGACGAATAGCTACCCCTGTACTATGGGATTCCTTCCCATATTTTTGCCTCGAAAGACCGGAATTCCTAGAGAGCATCGACTCTATCGAATTTCTCGGCTGAAAAATCGAAACCAATGGGAGAATGGATGTATCTCGGGCAAGTTTTCCGTGGAAAAAACGTGGTTTTTGACCTACTTCCTCAAAGAAAAGGGTAATAGTCCTTCAATGAGATCCTATGATGAGAAACATTTTCTGTGAACTTTTCTATATTATGAAAAGCGATACTTCTTGGAAGATATCTTTCGACCAAAATTAATTCGGAATACGTTCTAATTCTTCTTAGTTGGAAATTCTTCGTAGAGTAATCGGTGCAATTTTCGTAGAATAGAGAAGTACATTTCACCTCCTGCAATGCATTGAAGTTAATTCCGAATACGTAGAATAGTAATTAGAAAATATTAATATTAGAAGATTGATTTAAATATCCTTTCCTGAAATTTATTCCTCAATTAATAAGAATACGAACATTCTCGTTCTTAATTCTGAATTTTTTTATCTTTTGACGTAATTGATATCGTTTTCGAAGATTGATTATTTTATGTGTCAACTAGAAACTCATGTAAAAATTAAAATGTGTACGTGATAATGCGTATTTTTGAATAAGGACATTCAACGCGAGTATTAAAACCTATGAAAGCTTACATAATTAGATTGAGCTTTTATAAGCCGTATAAACGTAAGGGTCTTTTTCTGCTGAACATATCACCCTTGTCAGAATAATTTCAAAGAATATTCTCCCAGCTTTATTCGTTTAATCCAAGAGTTATTCATAATAGGTTCCATAACATGAATTTTTCCGGTCATCACTGCTGGATGCATTTAATTCCCGCATTTCTCTCATCTAATTCTAAGATTTCTTTGTTTCACAACCAGGACTGGATGAATTATAATTCACCGAAAAATCTCTGACTGCCATCATTTCCATTCCTTCATCAAAGGTATTTTTCTGCATAAACATTTCTGTATTAAAAATTTTAATATAGAAATAAAACTTTTTAACTGTATTTCCTTATTCATTGTTAAGTGAACATGTGCAACTTAGTGGCGTTAGGATTGATTGGCTCAAATCGTAGGTTTTCCTTACGTGTAAAGAGATGCGTAAATATCCTGTGATCAAGATTTAAATGTGTATTCAAAGGGGAAAGTTTGATATTTCAAACAAAATACTTTAGTGTACCTCCGAGACCTTTTCTTCTGCAGAGAAATGCCCCATTTTCACGCATTCAACCTCACATTCAACGCAATGACTGAGTAAGACAGGAAACTGAGCCAATTAAATTTTAACTACCCTACTATGAAATTTTCGCTATGACTTCTTGATAATCAGGCACTTCTATAACGACATAGTTTAATCAGTAAATTGAAATACTAACTAAATTACTTCCTGTCACACGCCGGAAGGCTCTTTGCTGGGTACGTGAAATTACTTGATTTTTCGATTACTTACTTCTAATTTGAAAGCTTAATAGCGTAAACATTATTGTTAAATCTTTAATTAGTTTCGAACTAATGCTTTTAATACTTTCTCATAATCAGTTTAATAAGAAAGTAAATTAAATTGCATGCATACAGCTGATCGGGTCTATGCTGGAGTAAATATATAAAAGAAATAAATAAAGGCATTTTTTTGGCCGAAATCGAGACTTTTAAGTCTCCTTTTCCATCCAACCCATAGTCGGTGTAAATTAGGTCTAAGGGCTAAATAATATTAAAAGGTAATTTGAATTAATGGGAAATAGAAAAATCCCTTTGAGGTAACGTAAGTGCATTATAGTATTGTGAATGTTATTATTCTTAGGATTTAAGGGAAGGTGAATTTCTTTACATGATGAAGTCATGTAACTAATCCCACAGGAATAACAAATGTGAAAGTAGCGACATGAACGGGACTCGAACCCAGGTCTCCCACTTTCCGGGCAGGTACTCTAACCACTGAACTACCATACCATACTGCGTAAGTTCATAGTAGTCAAATTGTACACATTTCCTCATAATTATGGTAATAATTAACGCAAATCCTTCTGCGGAATATCTAGATTCATGAAATAATTCAACGCAGCGAGCCACATTATGGTAATTGACTGCGTACGCATAAATTTTCGGATGAACATCGGCAGAGGAGGTTGTGTTAGACGGTATGTTACACTATGAAAAATGAATTCCGTGATCTACAAGTAAGTTTTTGGTTTTGTTTCTAATCCACATTTACGTCCTAGTAAATATCAAGGTTGGAAAACTCGCCCTGGTATTCTTATGTATAAAAAAGATGCCGATGATGATGTGAGTATCGAACAAAACTACTAAGGTGTTACATGATGTTGATACATGGGGGGGAAGAATGTTCAGAAAGGAAATAATATATTATATATTGGATATAAAGAAATACAATTACTGTTATTAGATCCTCTAACTATATGCGGTAGTCGTACCAGCTAAAGAGCATTACTTGGCAGGCGAGATCATAAATACAATGTTAGGTATGTGAAAAAAACGACAAGTTGCTATTTTTCATAACAGTGAATATTGATGATATATCGTCCCTGTTTGAAGCATATCAATGTTGCAATGAATCTGAACAATACTAAAACGCTCATTTTATCTTTATATATCTGTATTTAATTGTATGTACTAAAAAGCATTATCTATTACTCTATTGAGCTGGTAATTGCAAATTGCATGATTTACCATGAAAGTCAACCTATTCTTATAAAAATATATGAAAGTTGCCGTAGGATGTGAGAAACGCATTTTATTTCTGAGGTCATAGATGAAAAAGTTAGGTTAACAAATGGCAATAAAACTTCCTGCCTTGCTCCTATTTTTGAATTTTCGCCTCTACGGAGGGAATATTCTGCTCATGTCTTACCCTGAAATCGAGACGTGCTTGGAATCGTTGGGGGGAATATGGTATAAAGGGAAAATATAAGTGTCATGAGGTGACTTCCCAGGTCAGAGGTCGAACTACAGAAATTTTTTACACAGTTTCACAAGTTTCATCTCATGTAATTATTCTTAATCCCGTCGTTAAATGAAATAAATTCTTGTGGTGATTATTATCTCCTTTAGTCGGACGTAGTGTTTGAAATGTCGGGGATAGTTTACAATTCTTTTTCTGTCATTGGTCATTGTAGTGAACATGTATTACAACACAACAAAATAATGTATTTGGATGAGGAAAATACACATTTGATTGAACTTAAAGTACATAGTTAAACCATGTCAAGTAGTTCTGGAAGAGAAAATTTGCGCGAAATGTTGCTAAGGAATACTTGAATTCAAGTTGTAGCGTGTAACTCCCATCATATCTATTCATCATTAGACCTATGCATCAGCCACCTGGCCTTATACTAACAAATGCTTCAGAAGCTATATTGGTTCGAAAGCAGAACCATTAAAGGGATTTTGAACGTTCCATATCACACCAGTACTTCCCAGGTATACAAGTGTCTGATCAAAGTGTCCAGCAATTGTCTAGTTTCATTTACCTCTACATTAATACAGTGCTAACTGCTTTTGGTCTTATAACAGTGGGTATTGATGATTTAGACAGTAAACTCTAATTTCTTGTTAATTCATTGATTAAAATATTTATCTCATGCATTCATAGCTCCATTCGAACTATCGACGCATAAATGAAATTAATTAACATTATGAGCTATCATTAATGAATTATAAACTGCAGATTGGTTTAAGACCTCATAGCGATTAATTAGAGCGTGGGAGCACGGCAATGCGAAAATAGCGTCAACAACTTTTGGAAGAAAAAATTAAAGTAAAATCAAAGTATACCATTATTAGGATAATTGTGGCACTTGAATGACTTTTCTCTTATTGTAACTAATGTGAGAGTCACAATATACAAGAAATGGACTGCATATATACTCATAAAGTTTCAATGAAAATTTGAAAATATACATCACCCTCCAATCATTAACATACAAATTCTAGTTAATCTCCTTATTCTAATTTTAAAATTTAGAGTCTACGTATTAAAATACAAAATTGATTCGAAAATTTGAAAATGGTAACAAATTTAAAATTAAAATTTTCACCCTATCAATATAAATTAGTAGTTTCGAGAAATGTTTCATTAAAAGCGTTGCCTAATACCAGTAGTAAGTCCACCATGACCTAAAATTTACTGGATTAATCGCAACCTTTCAAAGACTTCTTATCAGCGCCAAAATCCTGAATTTCGTATCACGAAATTCGCTTACGCTAGACCGCGACCTAGATTAGTAATATACCCGCCTTAGAATGAACTACCGCCGAGGTGAGGTCTTAAACGAAAATAATAACAAAATTCCGTCATCTTCAAACATTAAAGCGAAGGAGCACGTAAAGTCATCCGAGAATTTTGCAGGAATTTTCGGAGACTTGCGAACTTAAATATTTTCTTCTTTGCAAGTTGGGCTGGATTTTAGTTGGTGTGGAAGTTCTCTCCAAGTGTCTTCGTCTTTGATCTCGACTACATTACGTAGAATGGTCGCTCCGAAGATGTGAACTACGATACGGTTCAGCGTGTACTTGAAACAGAGTAGACGGAATAGCTGAGGATGAAAGAAGCAAAACTAACGAGTGCAACATTCATTTAAAATTCACACCTGTACCTTTTTGGACACTTCGTTTCGATTTAGTTTGCAATATTTTAGTTAAAATTAAAAAAAAATTCAGTAGCTCTTATAATGTTTTTGGTATGGATGGATGCAAGGTAATATATTGGTTGAATGACGGTTAAGTTAAAGGTAGAATCTAAAAATGCAGTCTCCATTATGGTACCGTGCCAACTGTGGAAATGATGCGGCATGGTAGTTCAGTGATTAGAACACCTGCCCGGAAATCGGGAGACCTGAGTTCGAGTCCAAGCCATGTTGCCATTTTCACTTCTGTTTATCCTTTGAAAGCGCGAATCTCTATGTGTAAAATTAATAATGACATCCTGTGTCTTGTTTGTATCAAGTTATACCTACCCTTATTTTAGCAGCATTGGTATCCGCGCATATTTTACGTTCTTTGCTCATACGTAAAGTTATCTAAGTTAAGAATAAAAAAGAATATCCTACAAATATATAAATGTTTAAATACTATACAAGTACATTAATTTTTTATAAATTAGCATGTAAAAATGTATGTTTTCAATTGCAAATGTAGCCAAATTTGTATGCCTCTGAAAGGTGCACGTCAAGAAAATGTCTTAGAATATGCAGGCTCAACCCTCAAATTGAAACTTCAAAAATTAAATATGGAACACTATAGAAGTTTGCATATTACCTTAAATTACTCTTCATGGCAATCCTTCAATTTTTTTTATATCCAAGAACTTCTGGCACAGAAAATTGTGTTTGTATTTCATTAAAATGAATAGAAAAGATGTTCTTATTCTGAAGGATAACAATGGCATTAATTTTTGCCTAACTACCATGTGAACAGAAAAAACTAATAACATGATCGTTCCTAATTCAAATGACTGATAATTATTTGTGAAAGCTTGAATTTAACAAGTCCGGATTCAGATACTCAAATTCGGCGAGGGCTCCATAATTGGCGTCAACCCGCACAGTAAGGGATAAGGAAGGGATAAATTCATTACCTGAGTTATGTGAGAATAGAAAGGGGACCTCCATTATCCACTGACAAGGGTCATCCTCCTCTGACCAACTAATCAATCTCTTAACTCTATTAGCCTGTTTTGATTTGAGAATGGGATATCCCTAGGATATCCCTTCATTTAACGCACTCGTTTCGAACAAAGAGTCTCCATGATTGGATTCTCGATATACTCACCGTACTAATGCGTTTCCTGGTAGGCTTCTCCCGATGTTTCCTCTTTGCCGTTTTTGTTTTGTATTATTTTAATGATCAGATTTTCAACTTCAGACTAATAAATAGCATTAGAGTGAGCATGAAAACACTTGCCATTTTTTGAACACTCGCAATGTATGGCAATTCCCGCCTCATATTTAATCCCTATTAGAGGGCCATGTGTTTTCCGTTGTCATTTGGGTTAATCCTATATTTTAGCGAAGCTAATCTAAGAGCTCAACATAATTTTATCCCTTTGATTTATTTCGTTATTATTAGATTGAACAAAATTAAGTATATCCATAAATTACATACATTTCCAGAACTTCCATAGAATTACATAAAATATTATTGACAACGGAAATCACAGTAATTCAAACCAAGAATAAAGTTGGGTATCCCTAAAATTTTCTACTCGGAAGTATCTTAATTATCAGTATACATACACAAATGTCTGTTCTTTACGTCTAAATTGTTGTAATTCTGAGCAATATGGGATATGTAATTTTATTGATGACGGAGAAAAATTATTTATTTGCCGGAGAAAAAGTATTTTATTATTTGCTCGACAATTTGTTGACAGTTACTGTTTGTTGAATTTGAGGATTTCAAAATCACAATTTAATAACTAGCAACTAGGAATCAATATTCACGTGCATTAGTCCTAGGATACATTTAATTTATAAAAAAGCTAATTGTGCTAGATACTCATCCGCGATGTAATTTTCTCGTTGATTAATCCGATTCGGAGATGAGGTTTGACATTATTCCATTATATCTGTGGCTAAATTAATCAGCCCAGAGGCTATTTTGACATCTATACACCCATTAGCTACGAAAATATCGGGAGAGGAAGGAGGCTTACAAGGATAGAAAAAGAGCGAGGTAGCTTTCTCAACCTTTCTATTTGAGCCGAAACTGTAAAATGAACGAATACACTCTTCAATAAGGCGAGGTTAGTCCAAGTTGGTATCTCTTCTACCAATCCTCAGTTGTTATTGCGCAATTTAAATTCAGTGTTTAGAGTTAAATTATAGAATTGCACGAAAACACATGGAATTGAATTTGAGGGGGGAAATGTTCTCAACTGATGGTTGAACTGTGCGGGACAAAAAAAAATATATAGAATACACAGTGTATAATGTGAAAAAGTGGAAAACGAGAAGAGAAAAACGCTATGGCACTTAAAATAACTCTGATTATCACGAATTATCTAACTAGCTATTAATAAGAGCGCATCATTAGTACCTCGGTTGCTTCCACAATATTATAGCCGCAAATAAGAGTGAAATAAGCATAAAAAGATATTTACCTGTTCTGTATCAAAAGGTATGGGTAAAGCTCTCCATCCACATAGGTATGGCGATAGGAAGTAATCCATGATAAGCATATTTTAGGTGGTCAATCTCTAAAGGAAGAGATACTCAATTACTTTAGGACTAAGGAAGAGATCCACAATTACTTTAACTAATAACTAAGAACCAAACGCGTTGAGTTTTCCACGAAAATACCAAAAGCCATTCACCAAATGGATTTCAGCGGCGCCTGTTTTATTTGTCCAACATTTTTTCGCTAAGGCATTCACACAGAAGGCCCTTCACTGTAAAATGGCTTGGCCGACTTTCAAATAGGTATGTAAATGTAAACAGAGGGAGATTTATTTTTTCAAGAAAACGCCGAAGGGAGTGAATGCGAATCTAGAGGAAAAAGGCATGTCGGAGGCGATTTCCCAGACTTCTTTCTCCCCGAGAAAAGAGCAAGTTGATTCGGTCTCTCAGCAATCGCAAACTGAGTGAGGAAACAAAGGATTCCTCGAAGTGGAGTAAAAGAAAAAAATTGTTTTATCGCGAAGGCGTTGGTGGAAAGAAATTTCTTCGCTTCCCTCTGAGCCAAGCAAACGTTTTAACGGCGGGAACCAAATTTCCAATCGCTGGAACTTTTTTCCGAGTCGTTTTCCTCGAGGAGAAACCTGGAGGAAATTTAGCCCTATGGTTTCTGAAATCCCTCCCCCTTTTCACACTTTCTCCGTCTGATTCTTCCTCCCCATTTGACTCTCCGGAAGACGGAGTTTTTACTGAGAATTTGAATCGCCAATCTCGATGAACTATGGCTACGATCGGCAATTAAAAGGTGTTTTTCCTCAAGTGTGAATTTTCACGGCAAGTTTCGCCCGCCGTCGGCGGGAGTGCATGAATATTCAGCAGAAGTTCTTTTCGGGTATTCGACGGGCGGTTGAGAGATTAAGAACGTAATCAGAGCATTATTTGCAGATTAAGAGTTGATGAAGAGGAAGCTTTTTTTCTACCCGTCCCAAAAAGAACTTCCTTAGAAGGATAATTTCTCGTAGGAGATCTTTATTTCCAGAAAATCTTCGAAAAGTTTGCCTAAGTGTGGCTCCTTCAGCTCACAATAGGAAATTTTCATAAGCTAAATCTTAAGTTATTGGGAACGAATTCTAGAAATTCAGGTAATGAGATTCCTTTGTAGTTATCTCTGCTTCCTTTGGCTTAAAACAATTTTGAGATGAATTCCATTTTGTTATCCTATTCGATAAAATTTGAAGCTGATGCGTCATTTGAGTTATTTGTTACATATTTAGAGCATGAATGAAGCATGCATTAAACAAATTCGGTGAGTATTAATCCCCTACTAAATAAGTCATAAATTCGGGAATATGAATTGATGAATTTTAGATAGCCTTTCATTAAGGGAGTCTCGTGATTTACATCATAGAATGAGTACATATCTTTGTTTACCTTCCTCATATTAATTAAATCGTCAAATTCAATCTGGTAGTGAGAAATTTATTAATCCGTGAAATTTTCAATTTTCTAATCTTTTCCATCATGAATTCATTACGGCCGCAATTATTTTGGGTTAGTTCTAATTATTTATAATAATAAATTTTTCTCTAGGGTATAAAGGGGACATTTCTGCATCAATGGAGAGTTTTCTAATAAATGAATGGCTATCTAGAGATGATTTCAAGCAAAATTTTGATTATCTATATAAACTCTTAAATTTTAATACTTAAAACTTACTTAATTAAATGATAAACTTATTTTGTAGATGATCCAGATTGGTTTGAGATTTTAATACATAAGTTAATTTATATTGAGGATGTTTAGGATTACTAGTATAAATGTTAGAGAAGTCCGCTTAGATGTCCTTTATCATTTCTTGCTTTTATTATCTTTTTGTGCTATCATTTGCATTGCTGTCTCTTCCATCGATCTCATTTTCCTGGCCATATGGTAGAATCTGATCTTTATTCTGAAACAAATACCCCCTGAAAGGTACAAAGGAAGATAAAGATAGTAAAGTTTAATTTGAAAAAGGTAAATAGGTAATAACAATGTTTCACAGGGTATCGTAAAAAAATACGATCAATCGCTCTTTTATATTCATAGTAAAGCATGGCAAAATTTGACGGCGAAGCCACGCAGGCGAAACATCTCTCGTGAAGCTTATACCGGTATATCGAATATTCGAAGATTTCTGTACTAATCCGAGGACGATCAAACTGCCACCTACAACACGAAAATCCCCCCGAAACGAGCCATTACGAAGTAAGCGTTGTCGCTATTCACGGCTGCTTGCATTTGATCCTCTCATGTGCAAAAACCTTGATGTCTCCACACCATCGCCTCCTCAAATGCAGCCATGCTTTTCAACGCATCTTTGATAAAATTCCGCATCGCTCCTACAGCCATGCATAGATGTCATAATATCTATGAAGATACGAAGAAAGCATAATTTCAAAGCCTTTCTTTTCTTTTGCAAATCTCATAACTTTAGTTTTCCTCACGTTTGTTTTCAAAATCCCTTGCTTTTTATTATAGTGTATTTACTGGTATTTGTAAACGTTTGTAAGCCCAGATTCTTTGTGCAGAATCGCACACATCATCTGCATATCTTACTGACTTCGATATTTCTCCATCATCCGTCGGTTTTTGAGAAGGCTGAAGAAGCAGGAAATGTGAAAGCGTGGGAGTGCGAATCGCAGAATGACGCAAGACCCGGAGTTTCTGTCGAAAATCCTCCTGAGATTTAAAGATGTGAAGAGGTGAAGTGGGACCTAAGGTCAACCAAAAAAGCATCGTGCCAACCGTTCATCGAGTGGACTGTTCTAGGCAGAATTCCTATGGAAAATAATGAACCTTTTTTGGATTTCTGTCGGATAGAATTTTATTTCAATGTATGTCTTATGGGAAAAAAATCGAGAATCGAAGTTGTGGGGATGTGTAAGCAGCTAAATTGTTATCAATTTACCATTACATCTAATAATTTCCGATGGAGAATTTGGTGATAGGCATTACCTTAAAACGTTAAATAAATAACACGCGATACGTTTCCCTTAGATTGCATCACATGTCCCGTTTCAGTGAATGATCATTATGATTACTATAATGAAAACACAGGAGAAAGGAGTTCACAACTCATCTCTGGAAGTGCAGTCGTGAGGATGTATCAGAAAACCGAAAAATACTTGAATGGTAAATATTTAAGGGTATTACAATAGTTTCTTTTGTTAAATTATTTAAATACAGGTTTTCGTTAAGTTTATAAACTTTTTAAACTTTTAAGACTTTTCCACACCTGTTATGTTATAAATATTAATATTTTTATGTTCAATAAAACTAGTCCATATTAAGAAAATTTTAATGCGTTTTCTAGCATTAAGTCAAATACATGTCATCAATCACTGATTATCAAGAAACTTATTTTTATTGTGCAATAAATAATAACACATAGAAATGGCATACATACAATATTGAGGTTATGATTTCTTTCTATCGTTATGTTATCCAAGATAAATTTCTAATACCCGCCAATTAATTAACCGAGAAACTAGATGAAATGTCAATTCAGTTGATGGGGGAGTAGCTTTCCTTAAATCTTGAACAACACATCGATGTTAATAATGCGATGGTTAATCTTGTTCATTTTGGTGAAAGGTTGAGTTTACACGAGTATTACTAGTTATAAACTCTAGTTATTAAAGTAATGTGACCGAAACTCTCGTCGTCCATTAAAAAATATGATAAAACAGATTCTTCCACCAATACATTAGTGAACCCTTTAGGGCCTAGGGCAATACCTTGTGGAACCTATACCATTATACTCTACTCATTCAATCTTAAATACTCGTATACGTCAGTAGTGAGAACCTTATTGGCATTAGATAATAGACTCCGACTCTTATACGGGAACTTCTCTGATAACCTTAGGAGGATTAATAAAAAATTGATATTTGCTACTCCCGCTCAGCCTGGTGGGTACCTGCTTGCCCACAGGCGCTCGTCATCAAGAGGCGTATGTTTTCTTTATTCATCTAGGACGCCCGACGCTCTACACCGGGAACATTTGAGTGGGAGATCTTGAAATAAATAAAATACGCCGTGGGCGGGACGCCATTAGAATTTTTCATTTAGTGCCGAGGTAATTTATTTTTTAATTCATAGGCAGAGCTGTACCCTCCGGGGAAATATGGTCGAAGCTGCAGCGACTTTGCCTTGCAGCGACCTCGGCGAAGATCGGCAAATGTTTGCGAAGGGAATTTTTATTTTATTTAGTCCCGCTCTTTGCCTCCATGCTCCCGCAGATTAAGTCCAGAGTTTGATCAAACTCAATTTTTATTAGGGATATTTCTTCTCCAGTGAAATCAAACACAGAAGCGGCCTACTTTAGCAATAGAGGCATTGTTTGAAATATTTCATACGGAATCTATCGGTTTTAGGTCGGTTTTTTCATTGTTTATTAATCTAGAAAGGATTTTTATAAGTCGTTCCATTCCATATAAGTCTCACGTACATATTTTGTAGCAACTTAATTACGTTAGAAATAGGCTCTTATGGTCTAAATTAAGCGATGATGATCTAAAATGACCTAATATTGAGAATAATAAAGCATTAATATAATTTTAATACTTCATTAAATTATGAGGACTTACTATTACCTTGGTTACTATTGCCTTGATTATTCATGTGTCGTAATTTTCTCATCTAATTTTTGCTAAATTTTATTATGCACCTGTAAGTCTCCTATTATCAGAATTGATCTTTTAGTTTAAGAATTTGATTGTAATAATAAGTATTAAAATATTTTTTTAACTATGTATTAAAAAAGAATTAAATTAAAATTTATTATATCGTAGTAGTAATAACTACTGTGAACTTCCTAATTTCTATCAAATTAAGTTAATGTAATGGCTTCTTAACAAAACTTTATCTTACACTCTTTAGGATTCAAGAGATCGCTATCATACCATATCCTCACTTTTTATTCCACTGATTTTTTGGAGACCTTCCCTATACGATTATCCATGAATTTCACTTTTCAACTTCCTTTTAAAACATAACCAAGTTATGTTTGATCTAGAATCAGTGTTTAGATGGGTAATTGATTTCGAACGACAGCGCAATATTAATGCAATATATCAAGTATGTTGTATTTTTAACTTCATTACTAACGTTTTATTTACCGCAGTTCTTCGTGGTCGATTCGAAGAACATTCCGTTTATTTCTGAAATATAAATGCCGTTTGTCCATTTTCTTTTCGAATACCAACGTTCCATATATAATACCATTCCCTATTAATGTTAAATGAAAATTTCATCAACCATTTCAGTTTAATAGCCTATGTTCTGTGTGGTGTTTGTCACACCCCAGAAAACACCATGGAATACTGGCTGTCAGCAAACAGTCTTTGAATCCTCTAATTATTAATGGGATGTGAATTTGACGTCGAATGAAATTTATTAGAAATTACTCACTACCTAAAATTACTTTGTATTAGTCATCATCTTTCATAACATAGAATGGAATATTTGAATTGAGCAGGGATGTTGAAATCCATTAGAAATACGGTATAGTAGAACATAAGCTCCCTGAGTTCGTAGAGTTTAAAGACATATACGCATTCAGTGAAGTCAGATATATTCTTCTAATTCGATGATAATTGTCTTTTATCGTTTTTGTTTTCAACAGTCATATATTTATGGCGAATATCTAAAAACAACATGCATTTTTAAAGCAACTTTTAAAGAAATTGTTTCATTCCCAAGGAGAAACGGACATGAAAAAAGTCTGACGGAACCGGGACTCGAACCCGGGTCCCCCAATTGCCGGTCGGTTGCTCTATCCATTGAGCTATCCCGCCAGAACATTTCTCCATGCCGTTTGGGAGACTTTGTAGGTATTGGGCGCGTGAGTTCGTCCGACTAAGCGGCATCGTTCACAGCCATGGCCTCTCCGAGGCACCGACCATACAAAGTGGTGTTAGGAGAACCCCCCCTTAAGGATAACAAACAAGGAAATGGGTTAGATGACTTGGCACGATAAGTCGTGCATCTCGGAAAATTCCCAAGGAGAAACGGACATGAAAGAAGTCTGACGGAACCGGGACTCGAACCCGGGTCCCGGTTCCGTCAGACTTTTTTCATGTCCGTTTCTCCTTGGGAATTTTCCGAGATGCACGACTTATCGTGCCAAGTCATCTAACCCATTTCCTCATTTCCTTGAAATTGTTTCAGTTCTTTTTATTAAATTAGAAAGATGGATATCCTTTCAGATGGATCGTTACGTGTGATAGTAAATGATTTTAACACAAACTTTGAGGACAAATAAAATAAAAAAACAAGAGGGAGATTGGTTAAAACGGTAAATGTTAAATTATAATATAAATGTAGGTATAAATTATCATATATTCCACGAGGAGAAACATTTCTAGGGCACATTCAAATGCTAAAGAGGATACCGCAATCTATATGGAAAGGGAACACGGCTGTGGTTAGACATTAGAGTTAGAATAAAGCTCCAAATAGCCGTTGTTTGCAATCAAACTAACCGTTGAAGAATTCCCACCAGCAGGGGTTGGGGTTTATAGTGGTCACGCTTTGCAAGTATTGTTCTCAATACGTATTTCGGCAAATATGCTGCCATCTTCGAGAGAGAAGAATAACAATTATTCGTATTTGCAATGGAGGGAAAAAAAGTAGCTAGAGAAACCTCAATAGTTATTCATCTTTCCACGAACGATCGACAATAGGAACGATCTCACGGCATCATCTTTGCATCAGAAGGAATCTTCATCTGCAAATACCAAAACTTAAATTTAAACACGAAATTTAAAATGAATTCCTCTGTGAGCAGTCTAAGGAACACACTCCTACCAGATATTCAGTAATGTAGCTCACTACCGGCATTAAAGAACCGTTACTTCAAGCTTCTCTTTCTTATTCAAATCTCGAATGACACTGACAAATTTTAATTAAATCTTTCTTAACATTTTCATATTAATTTCCTTTAACTTCTTTATCACTCCTTGAACTCTCTTATTTTGTATTTTTTTGTAAATGTAACATTATTTTCTTACATCAAGTTTCCCTTTTTTCTCTATGACAATGTTTCTATTACGCATTAGTACTTTCAATTGTAGCAGAATTTGACTTCCTACATTATCTTTTTTTATTATCAATGGGTTAATTGTAAGACTGGACTAATTAATTCCAATATCACCTGAGAATTAAAGTCGTACATATGTATGTGACACCAGTAAGCAGTAAATTGTTACGCCTTCAGGGATGAGTTGTATCCCTGAAATATTTAAATAGACAGGAAGTTGGCCTGTGGAGTTGTTAACTCTCTCCACTGCCTCTCATGTAAAATCTGCCGTTTGAAATATAGAGATAACTGTCGCTCTGGGCTCGTCGGTTTGGTTACCATGACGTTATTACATCCGAATTCCTAACGTAATGAGAAGAGAAGAGGCAAAGGAAGGTTCTGCGGATGTTTAAATTATGGATTTCCGTTAAGCAAGGCATGTTGCAAAATGCAGCAAGCTGAATGAAACTTGTCAATCTCGAAAGATGTTCCTTCAGTGAGCCGTGAATGAATGCCACACGTAAAATATCTAAATCTAAGATGCATTGAATAATGAAAAGTATTTTAATCGTAAAAAATCGCTTGTTGCATAAATGTATGTGTATTAAAATTAAACATGTTCAACACGGTTTAATTTGGAAAGATATAAGTCATATTCCACCATTTTTACATAAATATTTGATGAATATTTGATAAATTGTCTCGGATTAACTATGCACTTGACACTATGAATGTGTGGAGAAATGCTAATCTAATTGTTATGAAATATGATAATTATTTTCTATATTTTTGTCAATCAGTTTTAATGGAATTGTAATATCTACGAAGAATATCTGCCAACAGTAACTCTCTCGGGTTGATTTCACGAAGCGAATGTTTATCAAATCATAACCTAACTTTAGAACNGTTCAAATATATTTTGAAAGACTAAATTTGTATAAATTGTTATTTTTATCCATCTCAGAATTTTTCAGGTTTTATATTACTGTATTTGAAAATTTTGCAGTTGGTCATTGAATCCCATTATAAGTCTACAAACGAATCTAGTCACCAGTCAATATTTTTGTTCTTGGTAACTGAAAACATAATTGGTGTAGTATATATCCTTATTATCGGAAATTATTAATAAATAAAACACGACATTAAAACTGTTAGGCATCTTTCACGGCTAAGACGTTCCAAGCAAATTATTTTAACATCAATAATAGCGAAACGTTTGAGTCACAGTGGTTCTTTCTGTGAATAACAGTTAATTGTCGCATAAAGCATATTACACAGACTATCGTATATGTCAGTTACATGTAACGTTTTTCAGCTGTGTTCAAGATAACTCTACTAATTACTTTTCAAAAAATCAATTTCTCCGTGTAGCGACCTAAGTCATACCGAAAAATATTAATTAGACATTTTTACCAATCGAATCTGCATCGTTCTCAATGGTTATCTACTGACGTATAAGAATAAAGTATGCTCATTATAAAAGAGAATCGCCCTTTACCTCGCACTATCCAATGTTACCTGCAAATATCTTCTTCTTGTTTCTCTTAGTTTTTCTGCATTTAAGATGGAGGCTAGCAGCTTTTAAGTCGACGAACACTCTATAAAAAAGTAGCACCTCTCACTCTCCACTATATTACCTTCTTGTGCATTTAGAGTTTTACGTGGCTTCCGACGTACAGGCTTTTATGAATTCCCCTTTCTCCCTCTATGTAGCACACCGTTATATCCAGCCACACTCCTAGAGACGTGATTCCATTGGCCTCACAGTCATTTCCGTCTATCCTCTTTTTTCCAGCGTAAAGATCTTGTATCCTCGAGTCAATATAAAAGGAAAGTACAAGAAAGCTGGAAGAAGGGACAAGCCTCAGTTTGGATTAAATAATTTTTTTACATCGGATTTCCCCTGTTATCTATCTAAGGACGAGAGAAAAGTATTTTATTTAGTACGAGAAGGCATTTAAAAATTCGATTCGATGTTGGAGTTGAGTGGTTAGAATACCTGCGCTGAAAGTGGGAGACATGGGTTCGTGTCCCAGTCGTGTCGCTGTTTGGGCAATATCATTTAGTTTATTATGCGTTACTCTCTCTATTTTGATAATTAAAGTGAACAGGAAATTTAACTGTTTTAACATCACCGTAAAGTAGCTGACATGGAACGGACACTCATTTGGTATTTCAATAATCGCTCTTGATTTTTAGAAATCTCGATTTGAAGAGCTGTATTGGCAACTTTGAACTTAGCCAGACGTATTGTAGCTTTAAATAAAGCTCCCCTGGGAATTATCTGGGACGGAAAATTCCTCAGAATGAAGGAAAAACGGATAAAAAAGACGTGACATTTAAAACCTGTCACCGGGACTCACGAAGGATTAAAGTCTTGGAGGATGAGTAAAAAAAATATGGGATGCGCCCTTCTTCGGAGATGAGTGTCGGAGCAAAGGCGCGCCACTTTCAAGGGAGAAGATCCGAGAGACGCAGAACAAGCACGAGTTTTATTAGCTGCAGAAAGTGAGTGGATTGATATAGAAGGAGGATTAAGCTGTGGATGAGAATTGAGCTAGAGGAAATATTGAGAAAATAAAGGAGCCGATGTGGGAGGATAAAGTTCCTTCCCAGGCAAGAGGCACTCAAGGCCTGTAGAATATATGCGCCATATCGTAGGCCCGCTAAGGATCACCCTCGACCCGCTATTGGTTTTGGATATTATGCAGTGGTAACCGGTTAACAGGAAATATCGGTTGACACAAACCACAGCAATTGCGGTGGCAACCATATCGTTGATTTGTCTACTGGCCACCAATCCCCTCTCCTCTACTAACCTTACTCTCGAATAAATGTGCAACATTATACATTCTGTTATTATTCTTGTGTTGTTAGTATTTTAGTGTTTTCTTGTAGGTGGCTGTAAGACTATATCGGGTTGAGCATTACAATTTAGTAGATAATACGAATTGCAGTTTTCACTTATTATACGAACTACAGCAATGGTCCGTTCCGTCTCCTATATCTCGCATTGTATATTGATTATTTTAACGCAAATCGGTTGGCACGAAGCAACGGTTAATTCGGAAACATCGCGTTAAACATTCGGGTTACTATCGGCATAAATGTATCACTATGCACTTCAAATTTTGTGTTAAATCTTGTTCATAAATGTTATGTTTATTTTAGAAACAGCTTAGTTTGTTATTATTTTTTTCTCGTTAAAGTTTTATTTACAGGTTAAAAGTTTGCATTTTATAAATGCAAACTTATGATGCATCGATGTAAGTACATGATTTCATTATGCGTCAGCCACTATTCTCATTAAAATTATTCTGATTGATCCTGCTGGGTGGTAAAATGAGAATCAGAACGAAAATTAATAGTTTTACGCCTTTTATGATGTACGATATAAAACGCTATATTTTAATTCTAGCATAGGCTGACATGTTAATAGATTAGGACCTAGCATGACCTTAATGGCTTAGTAATAATGTAACTATCGAGTGTTTTTTATTAGTAATATCTATTTGTGTAATTATGTAAAATACATTGCAATAGGTTCTTTTGCAGTATATCTACTATAATCATGCACTATTTTTTACCTTGGCATAGTTTGATTAGTAATACTTTTACTTCAAATTTGTCCTGAATTTGACGAATGACATTTGTATTCCTGGTCTCTAATCCTGTATCATCGGATTATATATTCTTGATTATCTCAAAATTTTGTACTTCTGAATAATATTGTACACACTCTTATAGCAAATATTGTATTCTATTTTTCCAATATAATTGGCAAAACATGAGTACATGAGAAAACGGTATTGTTTTGCATTTTATCCAAGGTAATCAATTTTTAATTTATATTCTATCCCACTGAAGAGATATTGTTAGTTAAAATAGTATATCCTTCTCGGGGTTAGTGCACTGTGAATGACGGCACGGAGTATTCACCTGTGCGAGAGGTGTACTTCGTGCCTTAGACTGGGTTCACCCCAAAGGGCGCTGTGCCTAA
Organism: Ladona fulva; assembly: GCA_000376725.2. Lineage (NCBI taxonomy): Eukaryota > Metazoa > Arthropoda > Insecta > Odonata > Libellulidae > Ladona > Ladona fulva. The sequence continues at coordinate 3,224,636 of KZ308359.1, read as the reverse complement.
GCAGGATTCACTTTAGAGCGTGCCCTGCCTGCGACATCGGAGAGCTAATTACAAACGAAACGGAATAGATGAAACTTAGGGCGATAAAGGAAAAATTTTCATGGTAGAAACAAATGAAGGAAAGGCGGTGTTGCAAGGGAAAATGGAGGAAATGCAGGAGATTAGAGGCGGGAAAAGATATCGCTTTACTTTCTAAAAGTTTCAAATCATAAATGGTCTTAGTGTCATAGTCCACTAAGATAACTTATGAATATTAGTACTAAGGAACTACAAGAGGTAATTGCACTGGTATATACGTATTAGATTTTATATCTAATATATTCTACTCGAATAGTATCTTAGTAATTACTGATGGAGTGGAAACATGCAATATGGAGAGACTAAAATGAATGCTATTAATCATCAAAATTCTCACCAAAATAGTTTTTAAATTATCACAGTTATAAGTAGTGAAATAAAGGCAAAGGAGATAATGATCTCCTATTTTGTAACAGGAAACAAACTAAAATGTTCCAATTCCTTACTATATTTTAGTACATTTACGCATTACCTTTTGATATTAAACATATCTGCAACATTGTAATCTTATAATAATCACATATAGCAAAAACTGGTCAGATAGATATGAAACTCTGACTACAATGCAGAAAGCACTTTAAAATGAAAAAACGCCAGACTTGGATATGGTCGTAATGAATCCAGAAAGTGGTTAACAGAGGAGAGATGGAGACGGAAGAGAAAAAGTAAGCGAGGAAAAGAGTTGGAGAACAGAGATGACGCGACCGGCACACGAAGCCTTTCCATAGAATTTTCTCAAGGGGTATGACCCCATTTGTCCATTGACTACCATCTCTTCCCTTAGCATCTCGGTGGGAGTCACCGGCGCAGTGGAGGATGGATGAGAAAGGTCGAGTTAAAAAGGGAAGGAAGCGGGACCAATTCCACGAAAACCCCAGCAAGACTTCGACAGATCCTTTGCGAAATTTAAGAGGACACACATGTGGGTAGGGAAAACCGTGTGGTTCCCTCTGCCTTACGTCGCGTCTATTTGTACGTAGATGTGGACGACCTCCCGGCGCACAATTGATGCGAGAATTGCCCCCGCACGAATGGGGCGTTCTCCAGGCGAGTTTTCGCGGAATCCGTTTTAAGTTGGCGGAGACCAAATCACTTCGCCGGGGAATTGATCTATGAAACGCGGAATCGGTCGGAATCTGGGAAATTGGAAGTTTGGGATGATAATTGGTGTCCTAGCTTCTAGCGATCACTTTGTGTGGAAGACGGTCCAGATCGTAAAATATATCCTTCAATTTGGAATAAATTCCATTTCCTACGAAGGGAATAAATATTATTAATTTTTTTTCATCTCTCAATGATGTTTCTATGCATGCAGACCGAAATATTTCGGTCCCGTCTCAGTTTGAAAAATAGTGAATTTGGTGATTAATAATGCTTGAAATGTTTTTAACATGTTTAACTCAGTTTAACTTTTGTTACATTTGAATATGAAGTTTTCATGCATCTTAGACTTAAAAAGTTCATTCATGAAGATTTATATCTATCTTCATTCGGATGAAGATTTATATATGACATTTTGTTACTTATAAATGTTCTTGTTGGTTCAATTAACTCAGGAGACCTTAATGGTATCAAGTTGAATGTACCTTCGAGGTGTCTGTAGGTGTGCATTACTTACAAGGATGATATGGGTGGCAAATAACGTCCTGAGTGGGAACAGGTTTTATTGGTTTATTTTATGATTCCTTTTCATCTTGCAAATGTGAGTCCTACTTTGTTTCATCAAGTCATCTTGTTTTTGCTCTTTCCGCAATGTCATTTGTTTCATTTATTAAGTTAATTAATATTAATTATTGAGTTAGTTAATTGATGAGTACTCTAATTTTACGCAGCCGGATATTTGGTCCGCGGTGATTTGGTCCGCTACGATTTGGACCCACGACGATTTGGTCCGCTACGATTTGGACCCACGACGATTTGGTCCGCGACGATTTGGACCCGCGACGATTTGGACCCGCGACAATTTGGACCCGCGACGATTTGGTCCGCGACGATTTGGTCCACGGCGAATGGGTGCTAAGATGATTTAGTAATGACACGCGATAAATTGGTTGTTGGGCAAGGCTGAGATTTGTCATAATTAATTGTTATTGTTATTTCTGGATATACTGCAATAATTTTGGTAGTGTTTAACCTTTTGTTAAACAATCATTAGAAGTATGCCTTACTGGAATCAGAGCGCGCTATATGGGAGGAATTAAGTTACCCGAACGTAAAAAAATGACGAAAGTATTGTTTATGTATAAATTCAAGTCTTTGATACGCAGGTAATACGCATCCCGAGATAAATGGGTGTTGTTTCAAAGATAAATATCGCTGAGGGGGAATCGAAAGATGATTACTGTAAATGGTAAATTAGAAAGAGAGAAAAGAGATTATTGACAAACGTAGCAAATTTCTATGGTTATTGCAGTCTCTCTTTCTAATTTACCATTTGCATTAATCATCTTTTGATTTCTCTTCATCGATATTTATCTTTGAAACAACACCCATTTATCTCAGGGTGCGTATTCCCTGCGTATCAAAGACTTGAATGTATACACTTGTATAACTATAACTACAATTGTATAACTTAAATTTTATTCTTATTATTAATTAGCGGATAATGGTAATTAATTTAATACTATTCAGCCTCTATATTACCAAAAACGTTCATTGCGTGTTTCGAATTTCAAGAAATTCCTCTGAGACTCAATGATGTTGAATTACCTCGCTAGAAAGCTTGCAGGTATTCCTCGACCAATCTGAATAACCCTCTTCAATTTGCTCTGAAATTTCTATTAAGGAATCCTTCATAAATATATGATATGTGAGTTATTAGCAACGTTCCAACTTAGCCATTGTACATTAATTTTCTAAACTATATTGAAATATAAACTTATTTGAAAATTCTTATGAAAATTCATTGGTACAAACTAACTATTTGCAAGGATTTTTATTTGCGTAATAAAATGATTATACGATTAAGGTGATTTATATTTAATGGGAATTTTCAATGAAAAGGACTTTTTCTCATAAATACCAAACCCCATCAAGAGAATTAATGGCGAATGGCACAAATTCAGTTACAACAACTCAGTTACGTACGAATTAAATATTTCACAACTTCCATTGCACAGTGTGCCAAAGCCAAAATATCTCGCCGAATTGTATTGTGATAGAAATAAATTCCTTTTTTGCCTAGTTAATTGGCACTAATATTTAAACATTTTCTTCTTTGCAGATATGCCCATGGTATCGCTGAAAATGGGAAGCAGTCTCAACCCGAATGATATTAAGGAAGGAGATGACGTGTATTTCGAATGCAACATCAAAGCTAACCCTAAAGCATACAAGCTGGCCTGGTATCATGAGGTAATTAAAGCTAAGCTCATCCTATCCTACTTACTTTGTGATAAAGGTCTGTTCATAAGACGTGATGTTCTTGCGAGTCGTAGAAGGTACGGCGGCGCCGTGTAATTATACGGAGCATATAGTAAAAGTCCGAAGTTGAAGTGACAATTCAAGAGTTTAAAATCATGCACCTCTTTGCAGAGTAAAACTCCAGAGCCATATACATTTTTCTTCTATAATTAGGCTGCCCTCTGAGATTGCAATATTTCTCACTGATGTACCTATTTTAATTCTTGCTCCAACGGTTTTTAAATGAATGGCTTTAGGATCAGAGAGACATAAGAAATTCAAAGTTAAAATGTGTTTATTAACGGAGAGTAAAAAAGTGATAAATTTCTTTCCGAATCTAAGATCTATCGAAAGTTTTTGGAAACTTTTATTTATTTTTTCTTTGTCTGTACGTTGAAAACAGCATTTTTGGGAATGAGTCACTCAAAATTGTAATTATTAGAATCATTTTCTAAATAAACTTCTACTACTAGTACTACTACTACTAAAACCAAGATTACTTATACGAAAAATTCTGCAAGCACACCTCAATTGGATTGAATTCCGCATTTGAAAGAATTATCCGTAATATAAAATCTAAACAGCTCTCAATAGTTTAGTTAGCTGAATATTTCCCGATCGGCTAACCAGAGGCAATCCGTGAAATGAAACTTGATGAAATTTCATGAATTTTTTCGTCATTTGTTCTTAACAGAAATCAGTCAAAGAATTTGTCTTAAATAGATTTTCGTTTCTGTATATGGGTTTCATGTAATTTTACGTAATTTTGCACATTTTTAAATACAATTTTTAGTGTCTTTTTAGATTGGCAATCCTTATATTCGCGGTGCCTCATAATGTATTAGCAACGATTCAAAATTTGTATGAATGATACAAAACTGTTACGCAATCTTAATTAGTGTCCGTGGTGTAATACCCTTGTTTAAGGGTACCACTGTGCCATTCTTCAGCGCCGTCAACATTATTGTAAGATTTTCTAATAACTTATTATTATTTATGTTATTTTTACTTGCAGCTGTGTATTTTAATTGCTGTTCTCTATGTAATTATGTGAATGATTGAAATGATATATTTTACTATTTTAAATTGACCCTGTATTTGTCAAGACTGGAACCTTTGTGGGTCTACATTTTACCTAACCATGCACATTGTTCTATTAAATTGTGTAAAATTAATGAAATAATAAAATATGTTATAGGAGGAAAACATTTTGCATCTTAAGGTTGATGAGGAAATACTCAGGTAGCGGGAAAACATCCTAAGCATTACCATGTACAAGAAATACACACGAATTTAATACAGAACAAAATAAATGTTCAAATTAAAAGAAAAAATATGCGGAACGCGTAAATTTATATTTAAGCTGCTATAATTTTGAAAATAATGCATTGACACATTCGGTAGTGACAACCTTCGAAAAATGTATGCAGCTACCAAATTATGTTCCTATTATTTTTTATTCGAGGACAAAGGAAAATGTTTTTTTAAGGATTAACTTACACAATATGTATTATAAAACTCTTTTTATAGGAAGATAGGGTATTGTCGTGAACGTTACACGTGGTGATTTAGAATGTTTGTATTGAATAAACGATAAAATTAACTCTGCTAAGTAAAATTCATTTATTTCATATGGTTATAAGATAGCAAGTATTAAACACTTAAACATTAAATCCTTCTGAAATAAAAAACGGAATAAAAAGTATATATTCCTCATCACCGTGGAAAACGGTCACACAAATAGACATACGGAAATAAGTATCCCGAAAACAAAAGCGATGGAAATCACTCTACAAAAGTGATAATTTGCAGAAAGCGGTGTCTTTCCCCATTCGCTCACATTCCGGCTGTCACTTTTTCGTTTTCTCTCCAACCAGGGTAAAGAGATGTTTCACAACGTGTCGGCAGGCGTTATTTTAAGCGATCAGTCCCTCGTTCTGCAAGGTGTCACGCGAAACAGCGCCGGGGACTACACGTGTCTGGCTGCAAACAGCGAGGGAAAAGGATCCAGCAACCCAGTCACCCTTCGCGTCATGTGTGAGTAAAAAAGATTCCCATTTTATTTCCCATTACTCCCATAGAGTGCACTCCGACGCGTTGCAGCTTTCCTTTCCTTTGTGACCTGCCTTTCTGTATTTGACTTCCTCTTACGCGAACGCTATTTCTCGCTTTGTTTTTTTTTTCATTCGCTCCGTCATGTCACTATGCTTGGCTTCATCGTTCTTATATTTTTCACGTCTTCACCTATCGCGTATTCCGTTGAGGTGATAGAGTTTCAGGAGCATTTTTCCGTGGAAATTTGGATGTCGGAGTGATCAAGGTCAATGTTTGGGCAATGGGCTTATAAAACTTCTATCTGAAAACTGCATCTTGGTAAAAATAAAAATCCTATCTCTATTGGTGTCGTAACTTCAAGTTGCTGCATCAAGGCCAGACGAAGATCCGTAGTGATTTTATTTCAGTATCAATATATTTATCCTTTCAAGATATTTTACAGTAAATAGGTAAAATACACTTCTTTACTTAAAATGTTCCCTCTTCTGTATGTTCTTACCGGCATGTATATAGGTTTTGGTGGAATACTTCAATTGTTTGAGCTATCTCCCAGCAATAGGGAGACCCAGCTTCAAGTTTCGATCCCGCTGGACTTTTTTCATGTCATGGGTATTTCTCCTCAAATATTTGAAAGTGGAAATATTGGGAAGTTGCTACAAAAGTGACCGTTTCGTGTATTTTGTATTTGACATATATGATTGGAAATATCCCATTAGTGAAACGTATTAAAGTTTATATTACTACATCCTGATAAGAAGAACATTTAAGTAAATTATGTGAAAAAATGTCTCTCTCTCGGAATGAAAGTTTCGCGATCATCATGGTTATGCACGTGTATGTCGTGGTTACCTAACTCCGAATTTCAGTTGCTAATTTTGAGTTAAAAAATGCCTAGTTGTGTCAACCGTTGGACACCAGTCTATTATTTTTGAGCAAGGAACATACCCTGAAAGTCTCGCGCGAACCCGTTTGCCACAGAGGTGGTACTCCCCTTGAAAGATTTATTTTATTGATGAGTTATACCGAAGATTCGTTGAAAATATACGTTAGGAGAATTACAGCTTTTAATTTAGAATAATGCGTCGTCTAATATAAAATCCCTTGTGTATGAGCCTTAATTCGTCTTTGGGAACAAAAAGTTATATAAATCCCGGTCTGATTTCCCTTGAAATACTCTATTAGGTCTCTAGTGAGGATTAATATCCTTCGCTTTTTCCTTCGCAGAACGCCATAATTAAACCGAAAATGAAGGTTAGGTGGATTCCACTTTAAGCCCATCAGATTCTACTTTGAAAATAATAATACTTGTTTTCGTTGTATTTCAATTTGATGGTAAAGATGTTATTATTAACTTACAGTTTGATACAGGGCCCCTCTTAATCTCTTTCCATATTCATCTCGGTGTTTCCTTCCTCTTGCCTTTTATTATAACAACTCCTTGTGCTCATTTCCCAGTATTTCTCTCATCCATCCCCTTCCCAGAACTTCTTTGACCGACTCTTCCTCATGTTGACCTTTGATCCTTTGAATAATCCCACATGTTGTTTTTATTAAACCTTCTGTCGCATTTGCGTCATCACCACGTTTAATCCCCTCATTCGTTCCCCTTCTTCTGTGTTATTTAATTTATTCCTTGAAAAACGCGTAGTAGCCTCTGTGCTTGAACAGATGGGCGAGTTATTTCCGCATGACACAAAGTTGTTAGAACTGTACCTTGATACTGAAATAACTTAAGGTATAATAGTCAAGGATGAATGTTATTTTTTTTAATTGACTATTAATTCATAGGATTCAAAATTTCTTTTATTTCTTGAATTACATTTACGTTGAAACGAGATGGAGTATAAAACAATCCACTGTCTTGTCTTCATTATACACTTGGTCGTACCCAAATTACATAAAACATTTCAGCTGCTTAAGTTTCGTCTGGGTTAAAACCATTGATGAAAGAAAAGAAAGTTAGAACACAGCTGTTAATGCATCAGAGGTGTGCACTCATTGTGAGGTTTTTGAAAATGGAAGCTTTGTTTCAGAAATGCGCGTGGGAAGATTCCCGGAAATACGGAACTTCCTGTTTGCCTCTAAACACCAGTTACGCCTGCCGACATACGGCTTACAAACTGTATTTAACAACTAATTTAAATTAGAGGTTTAAAAACACTCCATAAGCCGTATTTCGGAAAGCGGAACTCGCCATAAGAGACAAATGGGAAGATCTACGGACTTCCAAGAAATCGGTAATCCGGATCTTCCCGTTTGTCTCTTAACGCGAGTTCCGCTTACCAAAGTACGGCTTACGGAGTGTTTTTTAACCTCTAGTACATTAACAGCCGTGTTCCAACCTTCTTTTTCTTACAACTAATTTAATACCATAGTTCTATTTGCAACATTTGGCGTTAGAGAGAAAAAGGAACTTCATGTGTTTAATGGATGATACAGTAATCTACAACCAAAAACCAAACATCAATAGCTTTGTTTCCGGTCCTTGACCTTATTTAGAATTGGATCAGTGCAAAAGTTTAGTAAGATAGGATAAGTACGATAGAACATCAGTCTAGATTTAATTCTATTTCAACTTTCATTTCATGTTCGTTGCAAAACCATTCAGAGTTTCTCATTTCTTGATGCATCTTTAAAGCAACTAAATAGTTTTTTATGTAGATCGTAAATATTATTTTAATGTACTATGATCAAAAATGTAGTACGTTAAAGCTTTGTAATTACGAAATCTTGTTAATTCTATTCATCATGTTATTGAAGGAAGTAGGGGTCTTACACTTTTTAGGCGGATTTTTCTATTCCGCTAACCCCGGTTTCTTATTAATATTTACGTATCCTTTCTTTCTCTTTAAAAGTAGAAAATTGAAAATTTCTAGTCGTTTCACCCAAATGATGTCTACGTCTACTTTTGGATCATTGAATGTTTTCCTATTTTGGTTCTGCACATATTCCTCAGCCATTTTTATATTTGAGACTGCATAAGATCGTCATTGTTAGCGTGACATACAATTTTTAAACCAGTAAATGAATATTATATAGCAATAGAAAGATATATGTGTTGTAATTACGTAATATTCGGGACATTACTGTATTTCTTTTATCCTCACAGTTCCATTTTAGTTTTCCTCCGGACAAATTCATTACCAAAAATATAAAGCTTCGTTTCGTTTCATGTGTACAGTATTTTCATTAAAAGTGTGCAAATTTGTGTTCTTGCGCTTTCAAATAATGCACACTGCACATATAAAATAATATCGAAATGAATCTACGTAAAATTTCCAGATTTATGGGCGTGAAACGAAAGTATCTACATTAATCTCAGTTTTTTGCCTCAGTGAGATAGCCGTTAAATTATTTTTTTCCGCGCCGCTTTTTAAATTCATTTACCAAAATTTTAATCGGAAATAAAATGCGAACTACTTTTGCCATTTTATGCACAGTCCGTGACGGAGCATGAATGTATTTTTCGTATTGTAAATTCGCACAAAGGCAGCAGATTTTTTATCTTTCGATGATTTAATTACAAGAGTGATATTTCAGCTCTTATTTAATTAAGGTCAAACTAGGACACGGTGCCTTAGTTTCGAAATTTACATTTTCTTCGTTGCGCGAATTTTGAACTTGTTCCAGAGGAATTAATATTCATCTCTCTATCTTTAGCTAAACCAATTTATAATTCAGTTTACTCGAAAATTCGCAGCTAACTGACGAGACGCGCCGACTCTGTAGAATGCATCGGATTTTTCTTGATTTTCGTGAAACTCGCACAAAAAATTGTCATCTTTCGCTCGTGTAAAGCATTATTTCATCCCCATAAATATGGGAAGTTTTCTGTCCCCACAGTTTCTGATCCTCTTTCTATTTTACGAGTGATATACGGTTCGGTTATTTCAGAACAAGAATCTTATTTTATCTCAACAACAAATATATTAAATGAGCAACATTTTCTACTACGTGGTTTCTTTAAGTCTAATTTCATTAATTTCTTAAAGTTTAAAGTAAAAATGTAAATCACTAAAACATTAATCGATGAACGTTAAATTCTTCTCATCAATCCGGTACCTACGAAGCTCAGGTATTTACTTTTGTCTTTATCAGAAAAATATTACATTAACTTAGTTTTCCTCTCTTTACAGAATATTAATGGTTTGAGATATACTTCAAACATTTACGGTCAGTAGTTTTTACTTCCAGATTATGTCTTACGTTTTCAGAAAAGAAAGAATTATATAATCATGATTTTTTCTGCAGTGTACTAAATGATTAAAAATGCAGACGAATTAACGTCCAAATTACGTTATTTCTTTCCAGCTGTTTACCAAGTAGGTAACTGTACTTAAAGATTATGTCTGGAAAAAATGTTTTCGTTAGTTTGAACTAATGATGTCATTTTTCAAACTTGATGCTCCATAAACATGATGTTTAATATTATTATGTTGACGCACATTTGAGTAAAACGAGTTGATATTATTACTTCAAATTTACAAAAAAAGCAAATCGTTTTCTTTTAAGTTCTTCTCGGTTTCCCTTTTATTCTTTCTTCCGACGGGATGGACAGCCACTAGAGAAGTAGCCAAGGGGGTGGTTTTGGGGGTTCAAAACCTCCATGAGGATAGAGCCAACAATAAACGAAAACATGCAAGAGGATTACTTCTAGCAATTAAGCCATAAAATACCGCTGGATATTCTCAGGGTATTCATATAAATCGGTTTATATTTTGATTATATTTTGGGTGAAAGTATTCCAGCCACTGGATTGTAGGAAATGCACTGTTTACTCCGTGGCTCTAACCCCCTTTTCCATATACAAATCCTTGCTACGCCCCTTACATCCATCATTATTTTCAACTTTAAATTAGGTAAAAATAAGCATTTCATAAAATCTGTATATGCAAAAATAATTTGTACGGGTCAGTTTCTAGAAGACATAGAGTAGGAAACCATTCTCATACTCGACTATACAAACAAAATGTTCACTGTGAATTGATTTGATCAAAAACAAGGTATCTCTAAGCACATAACTTATCAGTAAAAAAGGCTGTTTTTAACGGTATCTACCCTTTTGTTATTGCGGTTGACCAGAGATTAACAGAAAGGCCGAATAACTGTAAAGTCTAACGTAGGTGTTCTAAGCTAGAGACACTCCTATTGCTGGACTGGGGTCTCGGGTTCGAATCCTAGTCAGCGTCTGCTGGTTTACGTGTGTGTCTTATTGGGTTTATTGTAAAAATTATCATAATTGAATGAAATACTCCATTATTAAAGACTACATTATTATTATAGTCGTTATAATTGTAATCAGTTCCAATAGCATAGTTATATTACATATTCTTGTTGCCTTTAATGCTTATGAAAATACGATTGGGTTAATTTGGAAGATAAAGACAGCATACCTCAACGAAATTAGAAGGAAATTTTGTTTTGATATTAACTTCGTACATTCTCATTTCTCATGTAATTATTTTTAATATGATATGTGTAAGGTCACTCCTTACAGACCTGCAGCCTTAATATAATAGTCCTTCATAATTTTGCCGTGATTCTCAACTCTTTGGTGCAGGTTAATTGGTACGCATTTGTATCTTCCTGCACGTCCCGTAAATAAGGCAATAATATAAAGTAGATTTTATTATTTGCGGTGTTTACCGCCAGATTTTCCACCTCCTTTCTCTTTTTCTCTAATCTCCATTCTTCCTTTCTCCGTAAATCTTTCCCACTGCTGTTTTTCTCTCCTGCGCATACTTTCTCCCACGTCATCCACCGACTATCGGCAGTAGCGCATAAAAAGTAGGCGCCTCGCTGGTATCCCCGTGAAGTATTGGCCGCCCGCCAGCCGCACCGGTTGAGGGGGTTGCATACGTGCCAGGATACCATCCACGTCCGTCTCCGAGCCGGGGATAGCCTTTCGCCCGGCGCCAGGCCTTCCTTCTCCGACTCAAGATTTCCACACCCGTCTAGCCCCGCCGTGGAATTGTCCAATATATCTCCCACCCTTGCCATTCCTTTCCCACGACCAACATCGATTCTGTTTGATTTCTTCTTATTTTTCCCTCTCTCTCCTTCACTGTCGCGAGGCTTTTTTCTGCCAGGAACGGGAAACAGGTTTCCTTACAACACCCTTATGAGGCAGCCTGCTGGGTTTTTCAATTTCCTGCGAATACGGGAGAGATAAAGGGTGATGTGAAAGGGGTTATCTAGGGCGATTTTTATTCCCGCTAGGTGTTGTCTTCTACTATCTGGGTCAGTTGGTTTCCCGTTGGAAATTACGGAGTGGATTTTTAATTAGATTCCTGGGAACGGCATCGGAAGGGATTTATTCTTAGTGGATTCATACCCGCTCCTTAATATATGGAGATGGAAATGGCGGCGGGATTAAAATTATTTAATTAATACTGTTGTATTGCCGCGGAACGCAGTTGGAGTGCTCCTTTATCCGTGCACGGATTTGAATGTAATTTCAAAGCGGAAAATATAGAACTGAAGAAGAAGGAATTTGAGCACGAATCCCACTTTTCAATTAACGAGACACCGACTTATCTTTATATGATTTTATTATAAGGGAATTAGTCTTCTGTCTTTATTTCAATATATAGATAATTAACAATGCTTAAATATTCAATCGTTTCATTCCAGCAATTCTGTCACAGAACACATTTTGATACCTTGCTACCCAGGCAGTATTATTGTAGTTGCTATTCTCGTTATGCAGGGTGGTTTGTTGTAGTGATTCATTTATACAGCTAATTTTATGGAAAATTTTTCAGACTGTGATTGTGAAAAATATACGTGAGGATTTTTTGCAAAATTGTTTACTTAATCCTCTATTAAATGGTTAGCTAATGTATCCATTTAGGTAATTAATTTAACTTAGGATTGAAAGTAATTTATATAGTCTAGCTTTTATGATGACATTGACATTTTATAGAGCGTGCTTTTACTCTGTTGTGAGACAATAATTGGAGAAAATCGGTATTTTCTAAACATATACGAATGCTTGGCCATGAAGTTTAGGTATAGTCCTCAGCCCTGGGAAGAACTGCACGTAAATTAAACATGTTTGAATTTGAAAGAAAATTGCTAGAGGTCTTCCAAAGCTTTGAATGTTAATAATGAAAACAGATAATTGATTACATTTTGTATTAAATTCAATAAGGAGTATTATACAACTCCAATTGTTTGCAAAACCTCAATTTATAATTTTTATAATAGTGGTTGAAGAAAACTGCAAGACTTACGGCATTTAATTTTACCCTTGCATAGATTTTATTAAAGTCAATCCTTTCGTTATTTCCTAAATAAATGGCAGCAAAGAAATCTTACTCAAAGAAAAGACCATATCTTACTCAAAGAATGTTACTGAAGCGTTGACTTCCATAAATTTGAAATCCATTTCAAAACTTTAGAATAATAACCATCAATCACAATTATTGAGCGATTTTAATAATTTCTAAATTATTTTTTCTTAGTATCATTCTTATCCCAACCTAGCCATTATGTGTGCATTTTGCTCAAAATTGCTGATGACAGTTTCATCTATGTAACTCGGTATTTATTACTAATTAGTTATGCTATTTCATTCTAACAGTTATCCTCTGTCATAATATCTATTAATTCATAATTCTTTTGCTTCAGTTACGGAGATAAGAGAATATCAAGGCGTTGTGATGCAGAGACACGAATGAACCGTATCACACGCATAAATCGAAACTACTATTCGTAGAAAATGGTATTATGCATATCAAAGTATGCGCGCAGATAAATATACTGCGCTTTGCTCCGAATATCATGTTTGGAAGCAATACCCATGTCTGTATGTGAGATCGTGTAGAGGATTATCTCGTAAAGCGAAGGAAATGGAGGTGATTTTTCCCAACTTTTGTATTTACACAGCCAGTTACAGCTAATTATCTCAAATGACTCAATGATGGAGACCTTTGGCTTAAAAAGACCTTGAGTTAATTAAAGCTGTGGAAAATATACCATTCCTTTCCTTTCATTTCAACTTAATAAAAGATAGACGAAACTCTTTTCAAGCTGAAACAAAACCGAATGCCATGGCAATGTAAGCTGGCAAAAGATGGGAAAAAGCACGTACTAAACTTGGATTATCTGTTGTACTGAGCGCAAAGGAATCGGAGCACTAGAAATCGACCAAATGAGAATAAGTAAGAGAATGAACAGAAGCTCGATAGCATTCCTCAAACGGATACGATTCGAAAGAGATGAATTTCTTCAAATGGACGCCGTGGAGTCACTCCGGGTAGAGTTCTAAAATTAATGGACTTGGCAAAGAGAGTGGCACCAAGCTCCGTTCAATATCAGCCAGTGTGCACGTAATACTTTTTACGGGAGTTTTTCTCTTTCCCAATAGTATAGCTGTTTGGCTTTCTTTCGCCGAGCCAAATCCTTCCCTTTCTCCGAACTCTATCCTAGGGAAAAGTGGTCGGGATCATCTTCTTTACTATTCCATCCGAGTTAATTCGCTCGGGTTACCGGCTTCACTTCAACGCTTGGATCATTTCCACGGCGTAAAATCGGGTATTCTTTTCCCGCAAAAACGTTCTTGTTTGTCTGCGGCGTTCGGTTATTTTGCGGCTGGCTTGCTTCGTAAAGTTTGCGAGAAAAACAGGGATTTTCTCCGTTTCCTCGCCACTCGTTCATGCTCTCCAAGCCCCTTCGATGGGTAAAATCCGTTTATTTTCCTTAATGAGCAAACTGCTAAATAGAAGACCATGAGCATTTTTTGCTTTATCATGATGCTACTCTTTTTCATCGGAGAAATATATACAACGTATCACAGTCAATCTGTTGCGGGAAATCTTGAAAGCATTTCATGAAATGCATGTGACCCAGTCAAAAGTTCATTTACCGGGGAAGGATTATTCATTGAACTCGCTGACGTTTGATTATATGCGATTATTGTTTAGAGATTCAAATAATTCTCTTAGGAAGGATTTCCTCGATCTAAATTACTTAGGGTCTATCATAATGATTTTTCGTTGAGTGAAAACTTAGGGTTAAAATATTACTTTCACTCCTAATATTGTACTAAAATATTTCATATCACCTTGTCTCTGTGGAACTTCATATGCAGAAATAGAATATTTTTAATCGAATTTTTGGAGTTATTTGGATTACCGACACTTTTGCGGGAACAATAACATAAAAGTAACCAAGGAAAATATGTTCAAGTGTGACTGGAAAAATATCCCGGAAGAACAACGGTCACAGTATACGGTACTCAAATTAAAATAAAAGAAATAATGGCAGGTGATGAAGGTACAGGGTAAAATGTTTTCATCGTCGTCGTTAGTGTGTTTGCTTTCTCTTCGTTGTGATTTTCCACTAGTTCTCCATATTATGTACGAATGTGAATAAAAATCAATTTATCATTTCGGAAGCTTGGTTGAAAACCTATCTTTTTAATTCATCCTCAAATGTTAGTTTCTATCCATACAGTTTGTTAGTTTGTATCTATGAAGTTTCGGTTAAATATTAAATTATCTTCTAAAAACTGACCCATAATCTTTCAAGTAATTTATGTCTTGAAGTAAAGTAAATGCTGCGAAGAAATCGTCCTGCGCTTTCCAACATCATTTGTGGAGATTGTCCCTTTTTGGATTTGTTTGGTTACGGTCAGCCCACGTTTACCTCGTCTCCGAGAATCGCTCCAGCCTCATTTCGGATTCAAATTCCCGATGTGCTTATCGATCTTCATCCATCTCCCCTTCTCCTCGCAGCATTAAACAATAAGGAATCGGATCCGGTATTCGCTCTCTTTCCTCTCTCGTTGCTACGGATTTTCCATCCATTCCCATCTCTTCGCATTTTTTATTCCGTCTGACTCTCCCCTCTTCCGGGTTAAAATGGAACCAGGCTCACTTTCACCGTTCGCGCACTATTCGTCCTTTCTCATTCCAAACACGCGTACCACTTTCCAGTCCTCTGCCATGCCGCACATCATCATCATCCACTTCTTCCTCTCCTCTGGCAGCATTCAATTCCTGCGTCCCATCTCTAGAGATACACTCTTCATCCAATTCCTTTTAGTTTTTATCTCTCTGCCAACCATCGGAATGACGCAATATTCTCGAGTGTTTGATCTCCAACAACACCTCTCCTCTTTCATCTCCCCGTCTATTCCATTTTGTCATTTCCTAACTTTGGTGTTTTTGTCCTCTTTTTTTCAAAGCGTCTTCTTGCGCATACTTGTCGTTCTGTTCATGACGCGCTCTTAATTTTTAACGTACTAACTGTTGTTCTTAGGCTTAGCTTTGTCTGTCTTTTTCATTCTATGATCATTTCGTTCCCTCGAGTAAAAACTCTCCGAAATCATAGTACAATTATTTCTATTCCGTTTTGAGGTGTTGGTTTTAAACATCCTTCGTTTAGTTTTTCCATACTGGAAGAAAACTTCTCTGGAAATGTAATATAGTCTCATGAAAGTCGGATTTTCGACCGATACCAAAATTTATTGTGGATATACCTGT
Organism: Ladona fulva; assembly: GCA_000376725.2. NCBI lineage: Eukaryota > Metazoa > Arthropoda > Insecta > Odonata > Libellulidae > Ladona > Ladona fulva. Next base: position 3,208,611 of record KZ308359.1, on the reverse strand, counting down.
AAAGAAATATGGATAAACAAGTGAGAAACAAACTTCAACTCAGGTATTACACTTTCCAGGCGTCTTAACCACTAAGCTACCTGTAAATGGGGAACCTGGGTTCATTTCCCAGCTATGTCGATAATTTTGTTATCTTATCTGTTTCTGCATAGATTCTTCTAATTTCTTCTGTGCATGTTACACCCTTCATAAATGTGAAACATAAACGATTGACGACATTTTCCTTATTCGTTGTGACAAATGTACGTACGTTCATATTTTATTGTTCACTACTTAAGATTGTAATGAATCTGTGCTGTTTCTATTTTGATTTTTTGAAAGAATTATCGTTGTCGCTTTTCATAACTTCGATTGTTTTAACCTCAAGTATATCATCATTATCATTTAGAGGATACAAAACTTATTATTCATGTAAACGTTTTACATGTCAGGTTAGTAGTAGTACTTTTAAAGAAGCAGTAGTAAAATGGTTAGAGAATTATCATTCTTATTGATGTTTTTATTATACCGCTATGTACGTTATTAAAATGGTTATGCATCTATGGATGTTGCTATGTTTATTGTTAATACTGTTATGTAGTAGTGTAGTAGTAGTATTATTAAAAGTGCTTCGACAGCTAAAGTCATTTCGCACGTAGGTCCCACCGGGAATGGAACCCTGGATCGCTTTCACTGAAGGTGTACGCATTATCCACTTGGCTTTCCGGGAGCCGCTATTTACATATCTAAGCACTGAAAAACTGGCAGTAACCATGGGAAATTGTGCAATGTTTTCTGAAGAAAAAATTTTAAAAATTCATTTTTATCACTGCTGGGAAGTCAAATCCTAGATTTTGATTTCCTTTCATACTTTCCTCTCTCTTTTTATCTTCCCACTGTTCCTACATTCGTATTACCCAGTCTTAAATTTCATTATACTGAATCCCGCTAAAGTATGTATTTTCTTTGTATATTACGCCATAATTCTATAGATATTATTTGATCGTGTAACTTATTTATTTTTTCAATTTAACCTCAAATGTCGCACGCACGGCTCGGGGATGATAACGACGCCGTAAATTTTCATAAAAGGTTTTATTAGGAGTTAGCTGGCTTTCTAGGACATAATAAAACCGTTTTGGAAATTTATGAAGTCCTTTTCATTTACGAAACGGAGTCACGCCCACTCTTTTTGGCCGGCAGCTGCTATTTTTTTAGTGTGGGAAACACCAGCGAAATTAAGTGACAATGCATTTATGCTCCAGATTTTTCTCTATCCAAGTGGTTTATTCGTATGAAAAAGCAATTTAGATTCCCTGTTTATAACTAGTCTTTTAAATTACATTCAGCATTAATGAGAGCTCTTTTTCGAATACATGAAATGTAAACTGTTTGCAAAAATTTGAATTTTATTACAGCGTTTTCTGTAGTTTTTAAAAATATACATTCTAGTATCTCATTCCTTTTAAGTTAGATTCTTTATGTATGTTTTACCAAAGAATTGCCTCTAGCCATAGCAAGTATGCTCTCACGTCTCCGTATACCGCCAAATAACGGAAAGCGATTCGATTATCAATGCACCTGCGCCAAACTCCAATCCCGTTGGTTTCTTCAAAGGGCCTGTATTTGTTTTACTGCTTCATGAAAGACTGAAAAATGAAAACTGAATCACCCTTAAATCTCGGTCATTTTGATATTCTTTTGTTTCCGATTAATTTTAATTTTACGAAGAAGAATCAGGTCCAGTATATGAAATGATTCATTGTAACAAAGGTAGAATATTGTATAGACTAAGCTTAACTGACTATGAGAAAATATTTAATCCATATAAAACTAAATGAAAATATTTAACTTTATTTTACCGTGCTGTGCCTTGAAAGAGTGAAGATAAATAGGGGCTTATATGTCAATTTTTTTCCAAACGTGATATTCCAAGCTATTTCTTTTTTTCGTGCAAAGGGTCACCTTAACAATCTCAAAGGCACAAGATACATTTCTGCTTGAATTCAAGGTGAAAATAGAATGGTCAGTCCGTCAGTTATACCCGTGTATAATGTAATGTCATTCATTTTTTTGGTCTCCAAAGTTTACGCTTCATACGCTCTATTTTGAAATATTAATTGGAATACTCTGTAGGATATTTCCGTATTGTAACGAAAATATTTCCACCAATATCGATGTTCACTTACTCAACCGTTTGCTTCCATTTCTCTTCAATCTGCTCAGAACTGTACCTTTATACTATTACCCATACGACAGCCTTTATAATCATCTGTAGAGTTTTATTTTACGGTCATTTCGTTCTCTTGAGTGATAACTTTCTAGAAAAATAGTACGCCTATTTCTCTACGTTTCTTTTTCGCTTCAATTTACTTAACACTGCACGATCCTTCTGTGGCCCATATAACGGCTTTTGTAAACTATATAGAGCGCATTACATTAACCAAAAAATATTTCAATGTTTGTTTAAGTCTAACCTCTGAACACTCCAAATATTGTCAATCCCCCATTTCCCATGATATTATAGGTGATTTTCTTCTAAATTCATTTAGGTATTTAAAGAATTTATGCTTCCTCAAAATTACTGCGTTTTAATTTTCGTATTTAGGGTGTTTTTCTGTTTTATAGTCCATTATTCAGAGGCATGGATAACGAATATTTTGCTTATTTAACATAATTAATTTTAAAATGTATATCCTAGCTATTAAATCATGTTAATTTGATCCAAATCTATTCCATAAATATCTAGATATTCACCTCATTGCTTATGTAGTATTAGTTACATTATAATATCGAAATGGATAATTGTAAATTTACGTAAAATGTCTTTACCCGCAAAACCAAGCGATAAAATATTTTTTCTTAATTATGACGTATGAAAACCACGACCCTAGGAAGTCCTTTAGACGAGAAAAACAATGCATTAAATGTTCTTGTTTTTCCGTATCACGTTCGCAATATATGATGCGAGTGAAAATGGTTACTTCATACATTTCTTAATTTAAGGGGGAATGGGGTTTTCATTACATCTACATCTACATAAGTACCCTGCAAACCACCTTCCGGCGTGTGGCAGGGGGAAGTACGATACAACCAAATAATTCATCGGGTTGGGAAATTTTCGTGTTTAACTCCGATTGGGAAGTAACGCTAGGATGCTCTCCATTGATAATTCACCATAATTTAAGTGACCCTGAGGACCATCACGTAAGTTTTGTAATATATTTCGGACCGCTAACTCCAAAATTTCTTGGCCTTTCGTTCGTTAGAAATATTAAAGCTAACTTTCCCCATCGGCCGAGCGGAACCTCGTTTTCCAATCCCTTCGTTATCCCTTTTCCCTGGACACATAGTTTCCCCGACCTCCATCGCTTTAATGGCCTTTTCCCTATAACTTTCCCCTTTTTTCGGGCGACCTACATGCTTTTTACTCGCCATCACGCGCCTATCCATCGAGCCACTTCGCAACTCAACCTTAACTTCTTTACGAGTATCCCATACGGACGGGAGCAGCGAGCCATCTCGGCACCACCCCCTTTCCCTCATGCAGTTAACCCTCTGCTCCTCCAGGAAAGTACTTCCTCACGCCCGAAAACTCTGCGTCAAAAACACAAAAACTTGCACGAGGAGAGATAAGGACTTTTCCGTTGCTTTTGGATGCGCCTTGTGCCTCTGCGATGGGGAGAAAATTACGTTGGTTGTTTCTCCACGCTATGAGTTACGTTGTCTATGACGTTGGGGAGAACTTTTTATCATGCACTTTTAGAAGCGTCCTTTAGGGAATATTTTGAATCTGAATGTGGTGTTGTCAATTGGGTAATCTCTTAGCCATCGGTTCATCCATTAAATGACTTTCAAAACTTTCTAATTTTCCCGTGAATTGACGAAAACGCAACTAGCCCTTTAAGCTTAAACTCCTTGTAAGATAGAGTAATTTTGAGATAGCAATAAAATTATTTCAGTCGAAAAGAAATAGATTTCAGAATTAAAGGCATAAATTGATATTGTGCAGTAATTTAATTCCGTAAAACGTTTATCGTAATTTAGTTATTCCTAATTCTTTATAAATTTGGAATAAAGTTATACTATAAACTTCACTTTTTTTACGAACAAAGGCAGAGTTAATCAGATACAATGTTATATGGCATTTCTTAGTGTACATATTGACTGCATCCATTTTACCCTTAATCTGGTCCCTCTGAAAATGTTCAGTTTCCCTTGACACCAGCCTATTCCATCTCATGATATGCGACTCATTATTCATTCATTTATAAAAGCTGGCTTAGGTCGGCTACAATCTTGACGAATGCCTGCTCAAGAAATAATGTCGGGTAAATTTGATAACAGGTATTGGATTTTTAACATCATTATTAAACTATTAATTGTTTTTACCTCTTAATCAAGATCATGACTTATTTAATTAATTTAATTTAAAAGATAATCACTATTACATGATTGTGTTATATCATTCTATATTACACTACTATTCTATATTCTATATTACTCTAAGTATAAATTACAAATTTACACAAGTTATCTTTCTGTATCATACATAACTCAGGATCTTTTTCTAAACTCCTTTTTATTTGAAAGTAGGGGTATGAAGACCTTTCAGGCAAACTATTAAACTCTTTAATCCCTCTGTTCACGAACAAATACTCAGCTTAATATTTTCTTCTCAGTCACAGCTATAATTTCTGATTATGATATCCTCGTGGAATATAAAACGGTTATTCTATCCTGCTTTTCAACTCAATCCAAGCATTTCTTATACTCTTTGCTTAAAAGATGCCTACCAGTTGATTTAACCTCCGCTTTTTTTCTAACGATTCTCAACCAATAACATATAACATTTCCTTTGCGCTATCTCTTTTATTATTAGTACGTATTAAATATCTAGAAGAATCCATTCCACTTTTTCTACCTTTTTCATATTAATTTTACTATGCGGATCTCATACGTTTGTTCCACATTCTAATGTATTGCCTCACAGTTGGTTTATATCCTATCTCTTTTGCTTCCCTTCCACTTCCCTTGAAGTTTCTCATCACGCAATGTAGTAAACGGTTCCTTCCGCCATGCAGATTCAATTACGGATACCAAATGTATTCTATTCGCCATACATATGGATGTATGATTTCATTCTCATTAAAGATTTAGAACTTATACGACCTGATCGGTATGGAAGCTGATGTAGTTATGTTTGGAAACTTTCGGAAAATTATCGCGCGGGTTTCCGATTCGTTACAGAGACACTGCATTTCGCAAATGACACAGTGACATTTGCGGCTGCGTACCTCTCAGCCGTTTCACTTGCTTCTCAAATAACTTTGTTATTCCAAATCCCTTTGTGTAGCTCGTTGTTTGGTAAAGTCAAAATTTCCATAATTCTATCTTTCGGATTGCTCACGCAACTCTGTGGTGTGCCCTTCTCAAATAAGATGCTTAATCCAATCTGATTTGGCTCATATTCAACGGCAGCTCCCGCGTCAACGTAAGGATGCTCTACCGAAGTAAACTTTTCCTATTATTCGCTGATCCGTTATAACCTTTCGGAGTATAGAATAAATCATTGACTGCTTACAGGATATTCAATTCAATATGTTGATTCTGGAAAAAAGTAAATTAGCATTTTTTTAGTACCCATCCTGGTTTACTATCTTGTATAAAGGGACAATTGAAGGCACTGAATTGATGAAAAATTATAGAGAATAATTACAATATTATGAAATTTATTGTTCCTAGTACGTGTGGAAATTACAAAGGTCTTTTACCACCTTATTTTCTTACTTTAATGCCTTAATATCCCTTTAGAGAAATATTTATTATACTAAAGTAAAGAATTTAACTACATATCATACCTGTATAATTGATCCATCCATCTAAATATATACAGCAGGAAATTCCTTAAGCATGCATTTTGCAATATGGCGAATAAATTAGGAAGGTGCATCATCTCATATTGTGTTTGTTAGCAACGAAGCGCCAAAACTCAAATCTGATTAGAAAGCCTTCCACTGTGTGATTAAGGTGTTGCTTTCGCCATTCCATGTTCACAGGATGCATTTCATTCCACTCGAACTTCATCCGGTATTTCCCAGCAAATATTAAACGCCCGTTACCTTGGAGATTCCTATAAAAGCTTCAGCCTTTTCTCCTTTAGGATCAGGCGTCTCACGCTCATAGGCTGAGCACGTTCCGATTTCTTCCAAACAGCACCCAGCCCAACCATCTCCCTCATCCCCCAATTCCTTAAAACTCCTTTATCTATAGCAGCCCCTATCTCTCAACCCTTCCCTCTGTTTCGTATCTACATTCTCTTTCCCATCACGGTTCCACTTTCGACCCCGTACATGGCTGCCTCCCCACCGGAAACTCTCCACTCCTCATTTATTTTTTGCTTATCCGACCGTATTGTTTATCCGAGTTGGCGACCCGTGGGTCAATAGGTTCATGCAGATAGTATCTAACTTTCGTTTTTGCCGCAATCTCGATGGGAATGAGGTGGATGAGTGAATAATATCGTTTTCCTTTGAATAGACTTTCGGGTTGTAGATTTTTTGCGGACTTTCATTGGAAACACTTAGCTAGAAAACAATATCCGTGTAACTGCAAAAAAATCAGCAAAGGATTGTCATTTTGCTAATTATAAGTTAATGCTGAATGAAAAGGTAGGTCAGTATTCCAAGATTTGTATAGAAAAAGAGTTAGACGTAACGGATGTAGGTAGTATATAAAAAAATTGCAGTTTAGTTGAGCATGGTGCTTGAAAATGGAGCATTATTCTTAAGCTTAAATTTATTTAGAGATATTTCAAACAATTTATGGTAACAATAACAGTTATCATCTCAAGTGTACATCACTTGAGAATCAGAGAATTTTTTTTGGTTTAGAGCGTAAACCGAAAATATTACGAGCCCTGTGGTTTTCAAAGTACACATCCCAGAGCTGCTTCCGTTACTAATAATCATAATTCGTTCAATGTTTGATTTTTCAGCATTGATTTTTTTCATTAAAACTTTTGAATTATGTTTACTTTTACCTTTAATTTACTCGTCTCTTTGAATCCGTGCTTAACAAATTATATTCTGGAACACTTTTAAGTCAAAATTAAAAATATTCCAAGAAATAATGCAGTATATCTATATCAATAAGTCCTGTATGTGTTTATAAAGGACTTGTAGATGTGGTTTCAAATTAAACATTAGAAATGGTTAGTTATTATCTAACCATATCTATACTTGTAGATATAGATAGACATTAAACTCAATTTCGGAGTCCTCCGTGACTGTCAATCAAACCTGCATGAGTAAGCGATTGAATTACATGAATTCTGCGTAGTACAAGTGTAAGCAATCAGGTGTTGCTGTTGAAATTAACTGTCTCTGTGACGACAATACATCCCCTTGAAGTTGAAGAGTAACATTAACTATGAATACCTTGAAAGATTCCTTTTTAAGTATTAATACGACTATTTCGTTGAAATATATTCTTAAATTTCGAATATAAGAGATGGGCCCTAGAAATATCAGCATTACAAAATATTTATCTGGGTTAATAATTGGTAGTAGTTGTAATTCTAAAAGTGCTTCAATAGCTGCCATTACGCATGTGAGTCTCCAACGGAATTCTAACCCGGAGGGCTCCAAGTGGGCCTCGCATTTGATTTCGGTGGCTTACGAAATTATTTTAGCTGTCCAAGCACTTTTAACATTTTAAAGAATAGCATTTTATCGGAAGATAAAACCTACAATCCCTAGTATTCCCAACTTTTGGGTATCTTATTTTTTTCCGGAGATCTGGTTGATTGATTATGGAATGTGGCGTCGTCATTGGCAATTAGCTATACTTTCCGTAGCCGTGACCAAATCGTGGTTTCTTTCCCCAAGTATTTCATTTTTTTGGGGAATGCCGCTTTTTACAGAGTAAGAAATTTTTTCAAAGCAGTGTGGAAATGCTGATCGATTTACTCATCCATTCTTCGCGTTTTTTCAGTCGTGCCAACGTGCAAGGAGGAGCGCGAGGAGCTGTTTGGAGCCTTGAAACATGAGACCATATCCATCAAGTGTGAAGTGGAAGCGAACCCGCCTCCCACCTCCTTCCATTGGACCTTCAACAATTCCGGAGGCGACGTCACGGAGGTCTCTCCCACGCGTTTCACCTCAGACGCCTCTATATCTCGCCTCAACCACACGCCCGTGTCGGATATGGACTACGGCACTCTTGCTTGCTGGGGATCCAATGAAGTCGGTCGGCAGAGAAATCCATGCCTCTTCCAAGTCGTCGCAGCAGGTATGGGTCCCTTTTTGAATAGACCAGTAAATGCGAGATTTTCTCCTTCACTGGTCGCATTCCACTCGTTAAATTTCACGTTTAAATACCTTTCTCTTCAAAGGAACGGATCTTAATAAAGCAATCATGTTGCTAATACTGCAGAAAAATGTGATGTAAATTGGATTGGACATCATGATAGATCATAGGCTTTGGTTAAATAGCAGAGTGTTACGTTCTAAAAATAATTTTATTATTGTTATTATTATATTATATAATTTAAATTATTATAAAAATAACCTAGCGTAAAATT
>KZ308359.1:3170981-3199243 GCA_000376725.2 Ladona fulva | reverse complement strand
TTCTATTATCTGTCTTAAACTTACGGCTCTATTGTAACTTTCAGTTTCGTTACATAACGCTATCTTTTATTTTATTTCTTTTTTCATACTTATATTTCCTCTTGTGATATTTCTTTTATGTTTTCCGTCGTGTGTACTTTGAATTTTCTTTTCTATTCTTTTTATTTGAATTTTCTATATCTTTTAATAAACTATATCTGGTAGTACAATTGCTTTGTTGTTTTTTTAAATAACTGCTCGTCAACCTTAAGATTTTTTCCTAAACTTTACTCTTTGTTTTTGTTTCCATTTTATCTTTGTATATATCATAGCGGCATAAGAGATCAGTTGGAAAGGAGGATCTCATGAGCCTAATCTCGCCAATACAGGGTCTATTATCAATCTGTCTTTTATACTATTATACATATCATAGACTCGGTATCAGATGAAGCACAACGTCATGCTCGCATTTAATAAGAGTTGATGTAGGAGGCTGCAGCGTGCTCCTTTTCGGCTGTCAATGAAGTTTTCAAAGGCACCGATGGATAAAGTGCATTTACGTATCCTCCTACCGATAGATGCCTCTGTGGAGGGATCGATAACATCTTGTTCGAGATCTAGCTGAAGATTAAAGTAGTTTTCAAACACGATGGAGACGTTTCGCGAAACTTTTGACTGCTTTGGAAATAAAAATGAATTAAAAACTAACGTTCAAAAAAGGGCGGAAACTCCAGCAGAAATAGTATTTGTCATACAATATGATATTCGCCGTCACGAACAAACGCAGCTCCTCTTATGCCGTGGAAATAATGAAATTCTCGCACTCGTGGAGTTTGAATAAACATATCATTCTAAGGAAAAATAATGGGGCATAAAAGCCTTCTACTTTTGAAGGGTGCTCAAACGTGACATCCATCAAATCAGATCACTCGGAATAAAATTGTAAAAGAGGCCACAGCTTCTTGTTTTCTCATATTCATAAGGGCTTTCCACTGTATCTCAGCCGATCGGATTTTAACAATTCTTTTTGCATTTTTACAATGTTAATGAACATTTATAATAATAAGGTCTTCATTTTGGGCGAAGTTTAGACATTTTATTTCGCTCTTGTAGTTTATTTTGTAGACTTTTTATTTCGCTCTTGTTATATACCAACTCGAAGAAAAATGCTCTTGTCGGGTTTCAAACTCGGGACTCCGTTGTCTGATAGCGATTACGACTTCACCATAATCGGAAACAATATGTCGATAATATACCTGTTTAATCAGATTAAAAAAAAGAAATATGGTTAAATTTGAACTTTGTACGGAAAAACACAAAGATAGCGCTTTTCAACTAATATAACACGAATAAAATAAATCGAACGCAACTAACATACAGGACAATCATGGGTAAGAGAAATTTTACGCTACATTTTTCTGTAGTATATAATTCATAAAATATTGTCTGGTGACCTCTAAAGCATCTTTTTTGGACTGTTTTTATTGAATCTACCGAGAAAATATCCTAAAAAGAGGACGTGAGCAGGTTGAAATCACTTCGTGAGGGAGTCATGACCCCCATACTTTCATTTGGTATAGCAAAGATGATTGATAATTATTATGATATTATACATAGCAGGTCATTATCGTAACAAACCACAGCTACGACGCTTAAAAATGTGGCAAAATATTTTTCTTTCGGTGACAATGGAACGGAAATTTGGAACGCGGGACTCTACGGTAAAAAATGGACTGGCCGGTTATTTTAACCGTTTGGCCATATATGATAGATTCTGGGTATTGATAGTTTTCCAGATAGAGTAAAAATCATAGGAGAAGCATGTATTCCATGCTGTAACCATTGCTTTTTGGAAAATTCCTGGCTTCTGTAAGTCCGCGTTGATAGCACAGTCGCTACTTGTGTATCCCACATGATCAGAAGTGGTGTCATCTTCGATGCATTCTCCGTAAATAGCCAGATCTCATCAAAATCCCGAGTTGAAAGCAAGATTGGTCTTCCGTGGTTGCTTTATTGGTCCCGTCACTTTTTTCAAGTCCATTCTTCTCTGGGATTTTTCCTGGGTGCGCACCATCTTGCGCAAAGTCACCCTTACCCGTTTTCCTGTGTTTACAACCTGAAGGGCGTATCCTTTCCATCACTTTGTGTGGCCGGTGCTTCTATGAAGCCGAGACCGCGAACGATGCCACCATGTGGATGAACTCGCAACGGCATTGCCCACAAAGTCTCCCAAATGGCTTGGAGAAATGTTCTGCCGGGATAGCTCAACGGACAGAGAAACCGACCGGCAATTGGGAGACCCGGGTTCCTTTCCAGGTCCCGTCAGAATTTTTTCAAGTCCATCCTTCCTTGGGATAGGAGACCCGAGTATGAGTCCGGGGCCCATCGGATTTTTTTCTTTTTCAATCATTTCGCAAACATCAAACAAGTGTTTCATACTACATCCACTGCTAAGCCATATTTCGTTTAATTTGAATCACATTTCTGTAACTTTTTCCTGTTTTCTCGCTAAAACTCATTCACAAGGATTGAGGAAAGGTGTATTTGCTTTGCACGATAAAGCCGTGCGGCTGTATCCCAAGAAAATGTCCTTAAAATTTATACGTTACGAATCTCCAGCTCCCGCAGCCAATCGTCATCTATTTGTAGTTCTATCAAGATATTTTTCGATACTCCGTATCTCGATTTTCCTTCTGTTTTTCGCGAGTCTCGATTCATCCTCTTATATTTCTTCTCTTCCTCCATTGCTTGTTGCAATATACGAGCCCTCCTTCGACCATTTCCCCAAATAAAATGTTTCTTTCCTCCGAAAAAAAAGAGAATCGATTCATTTCCCGCGCACTTTCTCGCGCTCCAGCCACATGTGGCGCCATAGTCGCCAAATGGTTTCCAATAAATTTAAAAGCCCTTATATCGAAAAATTGTCACGCACAGGCCTCCCGTCCTAATCCCAGAATCTTGGTTTAAGTGGATGGATGGGTGAGATGCCGTCTTATTTCTCGTGTACACTCGCTTTAAAGAGGGCAAGGAAGATTGGAGAGATGAAAACGCTGTTCATATAAAACGGATGTAGGCGTAAAGTAGATCTTCTCCAGTGTCACTCGTGTGAATATTTTACTTGATCCGTTTATGCTGCTACTCTCGTAAACACCCCTATATGAAGCATAAAAATAGGGTTTTATCCTTATAAAAGGGCTCTGTATAAGTCAACGGGATCGGGACAAAGAGAAATTGTTGGAAAGGGAGCTAGAGAAAATTTTTCCGGAACCTACGGGTTACGGTTCATAATTTCGAATGAGTAGCATTGGCTGTTATACTTAAAGTAAAATAAAAAGCAATCAAAGTTTTATTGCGAACGTAATGTTGGCTGATGTTCGAGGTTTACATCTCCCTACTAGAAAGGAATTAGGAATAATATGAATATTATTCATAATGAATAGGAAATAATGTAAATAATAATGTGCTTATGCCTACATATCAAAAAAGGCTAGCGTCCCGAAAATTGCGAATTTGCTGTCTCCTAAAGCAGAGGATCCTTACCAGTGTGCCTTGAATAACCTTTGGCGTACCGCGAAATGTGTGTGATATATATTTCTCATTGCGCATTGCAATTGTGCTGCATTTTAGGATATGCATTAAATTCATTTCATTTAATGTTTATACTAATTTAATTGAATTTATTATTATTTTTATTTCATTTTAATGGTAACCGTTAAGATATTACTAAAATATTTTACCTCGCAGTCAGTGTTTCCTTTTTTAATATTTTAATTCACTCTGTAACTTACAGGCGATTGGTTTAGCGTTCCACAAAATTTCTGTTGATGCATGAGTGGGTAGAGAAAAGCTTGAGAGGAACTGTCCTAAATTGCATTAGTTTTAATAATATTTTTCGACAAATTAATTATAGTACTTTTTTACAGATACACCACACGTGGAACATTAATATAAGTTGATGTTGTATAATATCAAATAAAGTCACGATTTAGTAATTTTAGTCAAGGTTTATGGTGGTAAATATTTAGCAGCATTAGTTTACTGTGATCGAGTAAGAATGAGGGTTTAACCTCTAACTCATCCTTACACTATGGCTCTGAAAGAGTCGACTACTTGGGCTGCGACTTTTTAGTAGGACTTCTCCAGCAAGTAAGCAAGTGTGTCATTCCTTCACCGTACCACGTAATCTTTAAATTATCAATTCCGTGCTGCACAAACCAATAAATGCTAGCGATTCAACGCGCTGAACCCATCTTGGCTTAAAAATGCTGCTGGGAGTGTTGGTCTTTGTATTAAGCGTGAGTGAAATATTACTGGTTCCGTTCCACATACGCGCTGTGTTTTGCAATATATATTATTATTTCTCTGTTTTACAATCAAACTAGAATGTTGTAAATTCAGTTCGGGCTGAACATCTTATTGTAGTTTACTGTTCATAGTTATTTACAAGAACCCCGAGTATTATACTGAAAAAATGCATCTATAAGGAAAAGGAACACTGTTGTGTTAAAACATTAGAGTTTTGAGAAAAGCCCCAAAAAGCCGTATGATTCCTATATTTTCTTTTCTGAAGATGCCAATATAGTTTCCGAAACAGAATAATATTTGCAAAGCGCGGCCAAAGAAAACCCTAACACACGCTGGTTGGAATTACCTAACGCGTGGTTTGCTTGCAAACTACGGCTTTTAGGAGTATTTCTCAATACTCTAATGTAGAAAAGCGTTTTATCTAATGGTTATTTCCGTTTTCGTAAAACGATTGAGCTATTTAATTATATCTCTCTTTAATTATATCATTTCTCTCCATCCAGGTCGGCCATTTCCGCTCCAAAACTGCTCCGTGTCAAACCTTACTTCCGAATCCCTTCACGTGGATTGTCTGGAAGGATTTGACGGAGGTCTTCCGCAGCATTTTCTCATGGAACTGATAGAAGTGCCCTCTGCCGTCCTCCGCTACAACGTCTCCACCTCCAGGATGCCCTCGTTCGCCCTCCAGGGACTCCAGCTGGAGCCTGGGGTCAGCTTCCAGGTCGTCCTGTACGCCGTCAATGCCAAAGGTCGCAGCGACCCTACCATAATTGACGGCGTGACGTTCAAAGGAGTGGCAAAATACACCGGTGAGTGTGTGAGAAACGTTCATTTTGAATGGTAATGATGCGAGAGATGCCCTTTGAAGATGACTGCGCACCCGACGATTTCCTGAATTCGGTGTCTCTGAAATTTCCTACTCATAATTCACAGCTTCTCGACCCGTGCGGCGCTAAGAATTTCATTGCGGCCCGCATTACTTCCATCACACTTGCAACGTTGCGTTTAACTTATCGCTGACAGTTTCTGGTCTTAGCTATCTAAGAAATGAAGCCTGTCATTCATTAACGCACAAATACATTTATTTTCAGCTATTGCTCTTAGCGATTTTTATTTCAAAATTGTGAACGTATCGCTTATTTTCCGAGACTGATGAAGCTGTGACAATTAAAATGCGTGTGGCGCTAGGAAAAAGCTTCAGTTCAGTAAAGTGCAACGGTTATTTATTTCCCTATCTGTTTTACTTTGAACGGGTATGCTAAACGTTAAATACAAATTTCAAATAGCGAGAACAGATTTTAGCTAGAATCGAATATACTTTAGTTTAGGCGATTTAATACTTCAATGCCGCTTTAGATTTAATTTTTAGGTTTTAGAGATTGCTACAGACAAGAAAAACTGCGTACTCATTCACAATATTTGTTAACTTAAACTTAATTATTAGTTAGTAGCTTAGTTGTAACTTATTACCTAATTACTAGCTATAAAGATTTGAAACATTTTTCTTTCTTTCGAAATCAGACAATAGGAGATTGTATGCAGGCCAGTCACAAAAGATCCAGAATAATAAAAGTACAAAAGAAAAAGAAATTATAAATCCGGTTGTATGTTTATTTTTCGGTCTGATGTATCCGGAGGATATTAACCCGTTAACAAAACCATGAATTCATGCATTTGAAGAAGAAAGCGTTCTTGTTTCAATCTTGCCTTTTCTCGATGATAAAAACGAATTAATACACCCAACTTTGATATATAATTTACGTTTCGCACACAAATGTTTGGGACGTTGCAATGAATAGTGTAACTAACAAAATAGGACGTTAAATCTAACGAAATGAGATTTCTATTGGTTGAAAGGGAAAAATAGGCGCAGTTGGAATTAATGCTCCCGCTTTAATTTTTGTCACCCTTCGTCGTAATTAATTCTATAAGCCCTTCCTAGAAAATTTTGGCTACTAAAAATTAACGGTTCACCTCGGAAAAATCGGAAAATCGCAGGGCAGATTTTCTCGAAGAAGGAATTTTCGATAACTCCGCTTGATTAATTAGTCGGAAGCTCTTCTCTTTCTCTTCGAAGCTGGCGCAAGATAAAGAATTTTAAATTTTAATTCCCGGCTCTCGTTGCACCCTCAGGACCCCATTGATTCAGCTCGCTCTCTTTTTTGCGCAGAAATCCCAGCATCTTCTCCGGCGGGCTCAGATTCGGCGGAAATTTTCAATTTAAAACATTCATTTCTGTGAGGAGCATTTAATTTCAAATCCGGGGAGTGAATTTTTGTGCAAGTTGTAATTGCCCAGAAGGTTATTCGACATGATTCGTGGCTATGTAGGTCACACATTGAACATGTGGCTTTGGCGTGGCTTGAAACATAATTCAACGGATTCTCGTTTCCGATGGATGTTGATGTAAAATTAAAAATTTAAGAGATTTATTACATTTTACAAGGGCGAGTGGTTTTGTAGGAATTTTCTCGGAATTACCACTCCATTAATCCGATCAGATTTTCGTTATTTTAACCTCCCGCGGAAGATAACTGAAAATTCGTATTTTCGTACATTTGAAAGGTAGAAAGAAGCCAGCAACTAGAGCAAATAATTCAAATGAAGCAAGAAATTCTTATTTCAATTCGACTAACTAATATTTCACAATTATTACTTATATGAGTTTCTAAATATTCAAACGTTCTCGAAGCATCAATTTCTTCTCAAATATATGTAGCGGGTATATCCCCTTTAAGTTAAAAAAGTTATCTTCCTGATAGTCACAAGTCAACAAAATCTTCAGTATCAGAGGTGTTCCTGTGTATGCATAGGTTACTAATATTAACTTTTCCTGTCTTATTATAGAATAGTCTTTATTCGGGGCGAGATTGAGACTAAATATTCTCCTCTTACATCTAAGCCTTTGTCGTTTCGAAAATGGATAAAGGTAGGGAAAAAATAGCAATAAATTAGAAAAGGAAGAAACAACAGAGTGGATTAAAAAAAAACCTACGCCCAAAATTTAGGAAAAAATGTCCACTGCAGGAAAACACCTTCAGATACGGGGGGAGTAAAAACCATGCGAATAGACTTCAATATTAGCTTTGCATTTGGTTTATCTACTATCTGGTTTATCATTACATACTACAGACACAAAACATTTTGCTTTCGTAGACTACTGATTCATTTATGCTTGAAGACTTCTCGAAGGAAACGTAAGAATCTTTCAGATTAAATCATGTCAAATAAGTTCGAAGTTAAGTGGATAAACTGTAAGAGATTCTTCCAAAATAGAAAACATAATCTCCATGTTTTAGAGAAATCAGATTCTTTGGATAATTTTCCATCAGTTTCCCGACAAGATAAATGAGAATTAGTAGCATACAATTATGTCACCAGTTTTCCAAATACTTCTTCATCGTAATCAGATGTGTTCTCGAAGTCGTCGGTAAGATTTTTTTTAACGGATAAATGGTGATTAACAGCGTAAATTGGTTATATGTTGGTTTTATACAAATGCTATATTTTAAAATATTTTTATACAATTAGTTAAATCAGGTGTCGCAGAGTTCTATCCGTTGAACATTTTCCTCCATACCCCTTAGTATTTTATAATGTACTGTCTTTATTTTTCCCAAGCTGTCGTTTCTTGCCGCACTTAAGCTAAACTTCGGAATGTATCCATCCCTTATTAATATCGCGAGTTTTGACGTGTATCCCACATTCGAGACGCGGTTCGCCTAAACTCGAGCGAACCGATAAGTTTTAAATTGTTCCCTTGACCTGATTTGTGATCGAAGAATAATGGACTCTGAAAAGTGAGGGAAGGAGAAAGATATGCCGGGGAAGGGGGCGGTAAGAACGAGGAAGCATGCGCCCGTAGGTGAGGTTTAGGAATGAGGGATGAAATGTTAATGTGCGGGTTTTCTGGGATCCAAAAGTCTGAGAGAGGTAAATGTAGAGAGAAAAGGGAGGGATGGACCTACGGTAAAGTGTCCCAGCTGTCCTTTACCCTTCAGCGCCACCCTTAACGTGAGGGGTGAAAAATCACCTCCTAGCACGCTGAAAAATGGTCACTCAGGGGGTGGTATGTGAGACAGATCTCCCCCTTCATTCCCTTACGTCCCCACGTCCTGCTCCCCTACATTTCCTCTTTGTCCCCTTCCCGAACTGCGGTGACAACTAACCCTCTTCCTTCCTCTGACCAAAACCCCTTTTCCGGTTTCTCCCAACTAGGGTTATCCTCTCCTGGAATTCGGCTGAATCTCATAGGTGATAGTTTCTTTGTCCTTGACGGAAATCCATCATTGAAAATTGAAATAGGAAATGGAGCTAGTGAAGATCAAACTAGGACGTTTAAGTCACACGTGATGCTTTCTTTCACTCTCATGCCCAATATCCACACATTATCATACGCGACATCTATCTTCAGAGCTCTGAAATCGATATATTTGACTTTAAAACCGATATAATATTAAATTTTTTGTGTCATACGTTACGAATAGGAACACGACCACCCTCAAGGAAGTGAAATCCATCAAAGTATTGCTCACGACAAATGTTTGACTACTACTCTGTCATAATAATAATTCCTACCACCAAGTTATGCTTGCCACCATGAATCTTACCCATAGAAAAGTTTAAGCAGAATATTGATAGCTAGCTATCTAGGACTAGGACTTCGTACTAATTGAAAAATCGAGGCCTGTTAGTGAGGTTGGGCCTCGAAAGCGGTCGGATATTTATTTTATTTTTCAATAAATCACGGATAAGTTTCACTACACGTTAGTTGATTCATTCGTTTTGCGGACTTTGATTGGCAAAGAAATATTCTAACATTGATAATAAGATCTTTTATGTATCAGTGTTGTCTTCCGTCTGCAAATATTAATTTATATTGTATGATTTTACCCGGAAACGAACTTTCTCCCAGGAAATCGTAAATATTAACTAGACATGTTGATATTGTTTGTAATTACCCGTATACATATTAGGTTGAGTGAAGCCACATAAGATGTATACTGATTAATTTTATCGATTTGGCAATTTAGATCATCAACTTACGTAAGCATCTTACGCGAGCACCAGTTTGTCGTAAATGTAACGAATCTTGATCTCCTTTACAATATGAAGTCTCTTATGGACAGCCGTGTGTATATATTCATTGCGGAAAGCTTTCGGTAGCTGGTGGGTGCTTCTGCAAATAGGTGTTAAAGGTGCTTCTACATCTAGGTTCATCTCGCACATGTGGGTTTCCCGAGGCTTCACCAAAGCAAACGTGCAACCCACTTGGCTGTCAGGGAGTCATCGGGCTCTAATAATGCGTCTTATAGATTATATGTAGTGCTGACTACAAGTTTCTTATGATGGGATCGAATATCTTTTATTGGCATAATTTCATGGCGATCCCTGCTTCTTAGATCGTGCGTACGAAGAATATATACTCGAAAGGTACTTAATTTCATATTTGTACATATCCGAATGATTGACCTCCTATTAATACGCAGCGTGTTGCCCCTTTTCAGTGCTCATATTTCTTGAATAGGTTTGTTAAACGATCAGCCATTTATGACCAATTAATCGTTTCGCATCCTCTATTGATCACCAACTCTAAGCAGACGTGACTTAAAACAAAAACTAATATAGGATAGCAAGAAAATACGTTCCACAGGAAAAGATACGGTAGAGTTTGGTGAAGAACATTTTCAAACCTACTTTTACGCGGATGTCATCCTTGTTAACGCTGTAGTTTTCGGGAAAATCGTGAGCGTGAGGACAGATTTCACTTCGGGAAGGCAGAGAATGTGCTCAACCCGCTATAACATTCGCCGTCGCAGTTCACTCTAAAGTTACTCATATGAAAATATATTCGGCAAGACGTGCAAGTTTTGGCAATGTACCTGCAATGCAGCGAACTTTGCGCGGCTCTTCTTTCACTTCGCATTCTAATGTGCACGAGCTAAAACTTGCTGGTTGCGTCCCAGATATTTGATGCCCCCACATTCCAATGGCCTCAGAACCTGAGGTGGGATTTATTAGGCAAATGAGTGGATTTACGTATATGCAGCCGAGTTTCTCCTTATGTGATGCCATTCCACATTTGGTGACGGTTTCTCCTTTTTCGTTCAATTACAGTGAAGCGGACCATGATGAATTTATTCCCAAGGTTACTGTGTATCCTCTATCTCGTAGTTTTAGGGCATTCTACAGAAACTAAATCATAGGAAATCCATCCGAATTTGCTGCATGCTTGCACGAACTTATTAACTTTTACATCACCAAATGTATCGAATTATATTTTGTCTGAAATGATAATAATAAAGATATCTTTAGCACGTATGCCTTATTCAACTCTACAAAAAACTACAAACATAATGGTGATCAATGACTGACTTCTAAAATGATGAATAACGAGAAGCCACTGTCATCTTAGATTTTTTTCTATTAGTTATATTCCGCAATTAATAATGACTATTTTACGTAATTGGTTTTCTTCGTATTGAGATTTAATTAGCACGTTATCATTTTTTTTCGTAAATTTCTATGTAGGAGCAGGTTTTTATTTGTAGGATATATTCTAGTATTAATCCACAGAATATTTCTCCAACTTCACGAATCTAATATATGGCAAATGGCCAATAAAACTTGTTTCGTACAATATTGTTCTTTCTGAGCAAAATTTTACAATTATATTCACATATTCTCAATTGGTTATTTAACTCAAAAATTATGGAATGATCAACTAGATAAAGTTAAGAATAAGTAAACACCAACTATCTTGTGAAATCACTCAATTTACAAGTTCAAACAATTTAGTAATGTTATATGGCACAATAATAAAAGTAAATATATAGGTAATTCAATTTAATTGAAGTCGTGGATTTGGCTTTTTTTTTGAGACAAACCTTTTTTTGGAAGTCTGGAACCGATCAAACATCGTCGTAAATTAATGAAAATATGATACGCCTTTTTAAATCAATAATATGTTATTAAAAACATTGAGTTTGTAAATACTAACTCAGAAAAAATATGGGTTACTTTAACATTCACCAGTGTGTGGATGGTGAAAGAAAACATTCCTTTATAGGTGGGAGGTAGGGGTCGGTTAACAAAAGATTTCCCTGCGTTTTTGTATAGCTTACTTTCTTATAAACACTTTAAACGATAATATGTTTTTCGCCCATGAAATTAAGGTTTCAAGCTTTCTCTTTAACATCCTCGCCCTTATGATGGCAAATTAATAATTTTCACCCCAGAGAAATTAATTAAGTTCTTATTGGAATTTGATCGAATCGATCGATTGAAAATCAGATCGATTTAAAGCTAATATTTTCACAGGCCCAATTTGGCGTTAAAAACATAACTTATTGGCAAAAAACTGTAATTATATTGTAAAAATTATAAGAAAGTAGCAGAAAAGCCTTAACATGAACTTTGGAAGAATCGTTCTGCCGAGAGTACGAAGGCAAAACTTGATTGAAATATCTACCTACTCCAACACCTAGAATTAAACAGCGCCGCACAGTCGCTTCTGCTAATAGATCTCGCATAGAAATCCCTTTCGCATTTTCCCTGTAGCAACGTATTGACCTCAATCTCTCTATTACTCCCACACTCCCGCATACACGACCTTATCGACTACGCAGTTTAAATAACCCTGGATTACCGCTTTTATTCTGTACGCGCACCTGCATTCCTAAATGAGCTGCCATTTCGCGGAATTGCGGTGCAGAACTGTAAAAATACTCCGCGAGTTTGGAAAAAAAGTTTCAAACGCACTTCGGGAAACAACCAGGTGTCCGATCTAATTTTACTCGTTAGGATGAGAAACAATTCGCTAATGAATTGCAGTGGGGTGAATCGTGAGGATATCCATCAGATACCCTTTAAACAACTAAATCCTTTCCTATTATTAACCATAGATTAGGTTATTAATGGGTGGTCAGCAACGAATCGATTTTCTTATTAAGTTTTGTGATTTCGAAGTTTAGTTTCAATACTTCGGTATACATGTTTGAGATGAGAGTTGTAAATTAACTTTTTATGCAAATTAAATTATTTCTTGTTTCTCAACTTACGTTCAATTATATTCTGCATAAAATAAAATTGTCATCCTTGGTCCAACGACAAATGTAAGTAAAATTATTCTTTAGGATCTTTAAGTCTGGCGGTCACTTTCCGAATTACATTTTGTTATATTTTCATTCCTTACTTATCTTATCCTTTGAATAACAGGATATATTTCAAGTAAACATTTTGGTATCATCTCGTAAATCAATGGTGGCTCACTATCCTTTGTACATTCGATCGTTATTTTTGCTTTCTGTGACAGAGTGTGTAATTTTGAAATTCAGTACATTATAATATTTAGCTTAAGGGGCGCTTTCAAAATTTCGATGGCTAATCTTACGTTTTAAATTATACCAATCCACGGAATACGGCGAAACGCTTTTGCGTTACATTTCAATCAATCAGAGTTTCACCGCTGATTCCCCAAAATTAGAGTGAATGTCTTGAATTTATACGGATATAATCTGAAAAGAGAACTTAATTATGGAAGAAACCGGAAGACGTGAGGCATTTATTGTGTCCGTTTCTCGAAACAAGCCCAACATTAATTTATATAATACTCCTTGCAATGGGTAAAGATAGTGTTGGGCGAAAGATAGTTCTATCTACTTTATGTAATGTCCGAGGTTTTAACCGCAGTAGGTCGTATCAGCTCCTCAATAGCCTTCGCGGGTAGCAGATTATGGTATTTGCTGAATTTCGATAAAAAGGATTCATAGATAATCATTAGTGTACCTTTTCTGCAAGTGTATCTAAATTGAGAGATTTTACAAACTTTTAAGAGTATATTGCACCTAAAAATGTATTTTTCTACTTTAGTTATCAAATTTTGCAACATAAAATTGTGGGTAACCATTCAGGAAGAATTTAGGACAGAACAGCACGATGTTAACAAAAGGGTTTCAGGTTAGGCTACCTCGCTATACCATACGCTATGTTTGTTTAAGTGGAAACAAAACACGGAGAGCAGAATGCTTTTAGGCTTGTAAATCAAAATTACGAATTTAATAGAAAGGAGAGAAAGTTGGAACATGGGTATTAATGAATTAGAGATTTAAAGACACTCCGTAAGCCGTATTTCGGCAGGCGGAACTCACCTTAACAGACAAACGGTAAGCTCCAGTAACCCGATTTCTGAGAAATCCCAATGCGCATTTCAAGGAAAATGCCTCCATTATCAATTATAGGAAAATATTTTCTTATCTGGGAGCCCTTGATAATGGAGGAATTGCCCCTGAAATGCGCATTGGGATTTCCCAGAAATCGTTTGTCACTAAACGTGAGTTCCACCTACAGGTTTATGGAGTGCTTGAACCTTAACGAATTTTACGACCTTCAGTTCTTGGAAAAAAAGAAACGCCCAATCATGAGATCCCGCCTCCTAATCTTAAAGAAAATAAAATCTTTGCTCTCATCTCCCCATTACTTCCCGTCACTCTTCCATCGCTGCCACTTCGGTTCCTCGTTAAATTTCCCGCATTCGAACGGCGTCGATAACAGCTGGAAGATGGTTTTTTCGAGAGAGAGTCGGCGGACCGATCTCAAGACGCAGTTCTCAATAGAGACGACTTTTAGAAAAATGACGGGATGCAGTTAGGGTTCGTATTCCTAGGAAGTGTGTAAGGATTTAGAGAAAGGTCGAGAAGGTACGGAAGGATGCTGTGGAATGCTTGAGGAATTCACGGGTGACCTGTGGGGAAGGGCACCTTAATTCACGGCTCGATTCCGTCCAATTATAATGCGACGTTTTTTTAACTCCCCGCCGCCAAATGACGAAGTCGGTCGCCCGCAGAATATTTTCAACGCAGTGTTGCCTAACGATCGTTGCCTTGGGGATTTCAGAGTTATATCCCGCGAAGAAGTGTTTTCCAGCTTTATCACCGATAGGGAAAATGACTTTCAGTACGAAGAGATCACGGTTATACGGCTGTGAGCGAGTCAAATCATTCGCCGTGTTATTTTCAAATTTTATCAAAACTCAAGGTCAAGGGCATATAATTACATTGAATATGTCGCGCCATTCCGTTTCCGCAAAATCATTTCTGATAACTCACTAACAACTTTAATGAAGTTCACACATGGATAAGAACAGTTTTCCTTAAATCGCATGCTTTTATCTCACGTCTAACTAATCGGAAGCAGGCGACCTTTTCCATAGCCACCATTATGAACAGGCTGGTATGATTCACAACGGTTATTGAACTGTTGATAGAATCAACAGATTGGGACATGAGGTCGTGTTAGAGCTTTATCAGGAACAAAATGTTTTTAATTCGAGTTGAGAGAATAGCTTTTACAAACCACAGAATATTTCATTGATTACGACCATGATTTCATCTCATGGAGTCATTCTCAGGTAGATGACTCCACAAGTTCAACAATAAAATATTCTGTGGTTTGTAAAAGTTATTCTTACTTTTGTTCCTGAACTGTTGATATTTCAAATAATAATAATGGATCAAAATTTTACGGCATCAATTTAATGATGTTGTCTTTCGGCTTATATCGGAGGCAAATTACCTATTGCAAACTGTCGTGCTTTCGGTAGTGGTAAAATAAAGGATGATATTAGGCTTAAATATTATAGGATCGTTTCGTAATTGTAAAAAGTGACTTTCGAATTGTTACTACACCCCCAGATTTTTTATTTTATACAACCCTGTTTAGGTTTTCCAAAGGAATGTATACCTTAACGAAATTCGTTATCTTTAGGGTCCCAGTTCCGCATAGCTTTATATACTATTCCTTGCCTATAATTTATCTGTTCATCGTAAACGTAGTAGACGTAAAACGTAGTAAACTCCCAGTTTGCCTACTGGGCAGCGCGTTCGCCTTTAATGAATTACCATTCTGGGTTCGATTCCCCTTACTACACAAATACTTTAAGCTATAGAAGCAGTTTTTAAAATACTAGCACTAATATGAATATACTCCTATGATTATGTTTAGAATTTTTTTTAAGTAGGCTACTCGCAATCGTATACACGTTTTATCGACAGCGCCAGCATAAAATAGTCGAAAGTATAGTATTTTTTTTATTTTCATATTCTCATATTGTCAAACATATCCCTAATAAGCCCACTCTATATATACTTTTACTCTCCTCAAGAATCCGTGCCCTCATAGTCTGTATAAGATGGTAAGCGGAGTTATCCAACTACCCAACAGCAAAGAAGAAGTAAACTGCTAGAAACAAACGTGAAACTAGAAAGAAGGAACGGAATTTATAAGTCAACAAAAATCAAAGAATAAATATTTTTCTACCTTAATTCATTTGCTAACGGCTCGCCACTTTCTTTTGTTTCCGTTTCTCTCAGCTTCCAGGCCACAGGATTTCCACGGCTCCATTTTCCGTCACGGTAGTTTCTGAGATGTATTTTTCTTCCGCCGAGAAAAATATCTTAGAGCGTTAACGGGAGACAGAAAATCGATTTCGGCCCTCGAAATGGTGTTGAGAGTATTCCCCATTGATGGGAGTGAGGTTAAGGGTTTCAGAAGGTGAATAGAAGATAAAAGACCGCGAGGCGTGAAGTGTCAATGAAGGATTATGGCAATGCACGTTTGACGGCGGATATCCCGCACCACCATGTTTTTCGGGCTAAAGGCTGTTCGCTAAAAAGAGCTGTTAGCGGCTAGGAAGCACCAAGAAATTGTCAGGACGAATTTCTTCCCCAACTGGATATCGTTTTCAGTACTTTTAGACTTGTTTATTAGTTAACAATAGGAAATTTAAGCGACCGCGCGGCGACATTTCCATTAGGTATAATATTGCATAGTCCTAAACGAAACGATCAACCAAATATGTTCCAATGTTCTATCTTAACAAATTTTTAAACTGTCCCCGAAATAACTTATGTTGCCTGGTTTGCATTTGCGAGTTATATTTCCGTATATCCGTTGGAATTGTTTATTGTAATACTCTTGTTTTTCTCATTACACGAACTATGTTGATATCGAGGATTGTACAAACATGCATATCTTAAAAAGGGTCAGTTTAATAGAAGTAACTTCTTAGTGAGATAAATTTTAGTGAGTGGTTTTCCTATAGGTAACAAAACGCGTAGTGTCTATAACAGGAAAGAATCGATTTGTGATGAAATTTGACGTGCAATAGGCTTTACTCAAAACCTTATTGAGAAGTAAGGAGTGTATGGAAAATTTCACACGATGAATTTGGAAAAGAGATTGGATAAACTGGACTGAGAAAATCAAACATAACAGGAACAACTGAAGGACTGCAAATATTATATTCGTAATCACTATAGTAGACGGTCTCAATAATCGGAGGATATTCGAAATCATAATTTAAAAACTAGGCTACTATACTTATATCCCACATGAAAGTGTACTCTTAATATGCTTACGATATTTAACCTAATTAAAAACTTATACTAAGTCAGTAAGACATAAGTGTTATTATTGTTTAATTTGTAGCATTTTCGGTCTGGTTTTAATCACTGTATTTCTCATGGGTCCGGCAGATTAGAATTAATAATATGATGCTGATACTTGATTTTGCCACCAATGATAACAGGGCTGCTATTAGTCAATACTGAATTGTTTGTACTGTCAAAAGGAGCCTATTTTTACGTTTTCAGTATGGTAAACTGTTTTTTTATTTCTAGTTCTGTGTACCGGTTTTATTACGTTTTTTATCGAAAAGATAACGCGTACATTAATCACGCTGTTCTCTTCCAGTATAAGCTCATAGCAGACATTGTTAGTTATTAATGATTCTTCCACGACACTCCTATCCTTGTTTTCTTCTTTTACTTCTCTCACATTCATGCATCCTTTTACACTCCTTTTGATTTTTTAAACTTTATATTTGCTCTTTTAACGATCTCATTCATCTTTTTCAACGACTCTTTTCTTCTTTTATCTTTATTACCTCTATCATCTTTCTCATACTGCATCTGAGTCTATCCAGGTCTGACTGTTTTTTGTATGCATCCATACCTACGTTAGTCCCAATATACATCGGTCACGCATCCTTTTTTTCTGCACGTAGCTATTCTTTGAATAGATTCAAATATCTCCATCTCTTTCGTTATAGACATTTGAACCGAAAGATTAAATCCGAACGCAGTATACCAAGTATTCAATTAAAGTAAATGCAAAGCATTAGATGCAAACTGATAAGTAGAATTAGTAAAATCTTAATATTTTTGGGGATTTTCAAGAGCAATTGATTTGAACTTTGACTTCAATCATATGTTGATAGCAATAAAAATATTATAAATTTAATTGTATAACCTTTCATCGCAGCGGAATAAAAAACTGAAAATGTAAGAGTTACATTTTACTTATAAGCCTTTCAAAACTTACAGAAACGTCCATTCAGCCCACTCACTTCGTTTAGAAATAGAAACAGAGGAATGTATTACCATGGCACCCGTAGATTCCCAGTTTATCGAGGCGCACAAAAGCAAATGCTCCCCTTCTTCTACGTGTATCGCTACGATATTGATATCGAAGAAGTCAAATTACGTAATTGAATTTACCGGGGATTTCGATATCGGTTTCCGCGACCTCGCTTGATTTACCTTCCTTCCCATCCTGTTTCCCCGCACGTTGTAATCTCTCCTTATAGAGATAATTGAAAAAGTTTCTTTTCCGTGGAATTCATTTCTGAGAGGGAATAAACACCGCAAACGGATGTTCAAAAATGTTTCCCGTCCGTCTGCCTGTAGCAAAACGATAACAAATTTTCTTCAGAGGATTTCGAGTGATACACGATAGGAAAACTTATCACGAGAGAAACGGGGACGACAAATCGAAAACAAAACACAGTGAAACGATGGAAGGAAGTAGGCGAAGATAATGAGTGCGGGAAAGAAATGGAAAATATCAGAATTGCATTAAAGGAGGAAATCGATTCTCAGCCCAAACCTTTAGCGAGTTAAAGCGGAGATAATAACAGTATAGCTTCGAATTTTGAAAGTGACATTTTGGTCTGTACCAGTGCGCATTGATTTCAAATGAAAGCAAAACTTTTTAGGCTGGAGCTTAATTATTTTCCTTAAATGTGAGCATTTTTCTTAACTTAATGGTTACTTCAAATGTGAAACTTAACAAAATTAATAGATTTCCACTAATACTATCCTCATTTGTGCACATAAGGTTTGAATATGCAATGATTAGATTAGTAAAAGCAAAGTAAGAGTTGAATAGCAGAAGCCAAGGAAACTTTCATGAAGGGCCTTGGTTATAAAATCAGAAAATTATTGGTAAACTCCCGTGGTATGGGTTTGTTTTGCAGTAAGAGTGTGAAACGTAGAAATTAAGAATGAAGGAAATCAGGAGATTGGAGAACTTCGAGATTAGAGCGTAGAGTAGAAAAAGTATGTTCGGCTAATCAAAAAACAAATGCGGAGTTGCTAGAGACGGTTAGGGAAGAGAAGGTTTTGATTGAAGAAATTAAGCGACGGCAAAGGAATTGGATTGGTCAAATTTCGAAAGGAAAGGAACTGCTGCAGAAAGTAATTGAATACAGAAATGTATGACGCTAAGGAAAAGGCAAAGGTAAAAATAGCGGCAAAAGTTGTGACATGATCTACATTACGGGATAAATTCTAAAGAAATACATGAATGGACCATAAGTTCGGAAATTTATGGCAGATGAATCCTCCATAGAATATACTTATAATGATACTTGCCTACAATCATACTTTTGTATTGTTTACAGAGTTGTAATCACTGTATTGTATTGGAAATTTTATTCTGACGTCTTTATTTGTTCTTATATCTGCGCCAAATATGGTATCTATCACTATCTTCGTATGCAGCATCATCATGCCTGCATCTGTGCACATTAAATGGTTAAACGGTTCATTGCCATATTAACAAAGCATTGTTTTTCCATAAAATGCTAACACAGTAAAGATAGACTTAGGAACTAGCGACAATACACAGTACTTACTGACAGCCATCTCCTGGCCAAGGATGATATATTTATATCTTGCAGAACTGTTGGCGAAGACAATATCATGCTGTCAAATTTGAAAGTTAAGGATGTGATTATTTAAAATTTTTAATAATAATACCAATGATAATAAATTGGAAAATATCCTCTTAATTTCAATATTTCGTTTATCTTGATCGTTTTTCAATATAGATTATGCATCCACAATTAATAGTATATTAAAAATAAATTATATAGCATTAGATCTTCTTTCGGTTCCTGAAGTAGCTAACGGGTATCTAATCCAAGCCATTGATAATGATAAGAATTTTCTCTCAAGAATCAGTTATCTAGATCATTACTTTAAATTGAATAATTTAGGGACACGTCTTAAAAATTGGTTTAGTTCCTATTCATTACTTTCTACTCAATATCGAAGAGGAATTTACTTAGTTATTTATAGCTCAAGGCTTTATGTGAAGTTAGGGGGTATTAAAAGAATGTTTACGTGGGAGAGGAAAATGCGCTGTTTCAAGCTCAAAAATGGATGAGAAATTCATTGAATGTAAGGCCAAGAAAATTCGTTCGCAATTGGATGAGCGACATCTGGGAAATTAAGGAAGGACGCAGGTTGAAAGCAAAGGCTTTACGAAGGGCTTCTCTCCTACGATAACTCTACGGTATCTTTTTCGGCATAACTCTTTTCCAATTACCCTCATTAACCTTGTCGTTTGGATGGCCCCGGTCCTGGATTTCATCTCTACGTCCTCTCCTTTTTACCTTCTTCTTTCCTATCTCCGTTCTTTCCGTCGTTTCATTTTCTCTGCCTGCTTTTGGAACTCTTTCAACTAAATAGTTGTTCTTCCAATTTTGGCGTCCTTTTTGAAGGAACGAGAAATATTATTTGAAGAATCTTTTTTGACAAAATGAAAGGTAATTGAGAAAATTCCTTGCTTATTTTCAACCAAATTTAGATTTTTGCTCAGTATTTGGATTCACGTAGCGTTAAGCATTATAGTTACGAACGTCCAGCTTCTTTTGATAATTCCTTTTTGTCTTTCATAATGTACAAATTCGTGTTCTACTCAACTTTAATCAACTATGAGTGATTTCATCTGTTCTACTTTATTTAAATTTATCTCAATTATTTTGACTAAAATTGGGGAGATATAGGACCTCCGGATAGCCAGGTAGATAACGCGTTCGATTTTAGTGAAAGTGAATGAGGGTCCGATTCCTGTGAAGTGTCACGTGCGAAATGATCTTGGTATTCGAAGCACTATTCAAAATAACTATTACTAACTGAGAAATAGACAGATTGTTATGGACATTCACTAACACCATAATAAGTAAAGCACCATAAGATTTTCCTCGGCTCCACATGATTTTATTACGCTTTAATATCGTTCAGAGCCATTTTGCTGTAGGATATTTTCTGTTAGGGTCCAGTAAATTTGGGTATGACGTTATGATTTCATATTAACAACAATCGTTTATAAATCATCATACAATCCATTGACTTTTCATGCCTTAACATTCGAAACATCCACTTTTTTACTCTTGAAGTTTCAATTAAGGGAAGGCAATGGAAATATTTTAAGAATACAGCGTAAATAGACCGGAAAACGGAAAAGGGAATGAAGATGAGTTTTTAGACATTCTCAGTTCTAAACGCTCAAAACTGAAAGCTTCCTGGCTTAATTCTTAATTCAAATTTTATATACGCATAAATTAGTAATATGCATATTTACAACGGCATAAGAAAAATATTTAAAATATTTGCATTCGTTTTGTTCCTTCTATAAATTGTAAATTTGTATTATTTGCAATTATTGATTATTTATTAATAATGTTTTTGGTATGATTCCTTCTAAGGGGAGAGCGTACTAGAAATGGACATATCTCCAAATAGGCTGACCATACATCGCGTTTTCTACGAATATAGAAACTTCCGTCCTATGGTAATTCTCAAATACGATTTTATGTCGTTTACCCACTTTATCCATTCAAATCCAACTCATTAGTAATAGAGATACATAGATTATATTACATTAGCATTATCATTATAAAATTATGATATGTGTATTTAACCCGGGGGTAAAACAACCATATATGGACTCAACTATGAAAAGATATATATTAAAATTTCGCAGTTTCAATCAAGAACTGTACTAATAACTTGCCCCCTTTACTTATGGATAATTTATCGTTTTCGGGACATAGCTAATTAACTCCAATTATCGAAGACTGAATTATATTTTTTTCATCGATCAGCATCCGCGAAATCTGCCGTCTTTGTTACTTTTTCTGTTGAAATAGACAACATTTGAAGGAATATAGAAAACATTGTAATATCTCTTTAATATTTGTAAATATAATAAAACTATGAATAGGTGTTTACTATCACCATCGGTTTTGGCTGCGCAGCCATCATCAGGTAAAGCCGAAACACCTTATGGATATTAAACGTTTTCTTTATCCCTTCAGAATGTCTTTCCACATTTCCCAAATAATATTAGAATTTAAAGACAACTTCGGTTTGGTTTTTCGAATATCATAAATTTTTACACATAGTAAACCTATACGAGAAAATCAGACCACAGACAAAATTCATAGCTAGAGCCGGTGAGCATTGTATCACAATTGCCTTGACGTAATCCGTCTCCGTGTGACTTTTAACATAATCTTCTTCCACTTGCTTTCATCAAACAATCCACCATCCATCCTCATTTTTTCTTTCATCTCTTCTTCTCTTTCAACTCCCCATCACTCTTGAAACTGCGTTATTCTCACTGCCTCTTCTCTTCCTCGACTTCTCCGCTCATAACGCTTTTACGTATTTCTTTTGTTCCCGTCCTTCTCCACATCTTATCCCGCGCTCTGTGGCCGATACTTTTGTCCCGTTCTTTCTTCGCGAGGACGTTTTTTGCCGTACTCCACCGCCATCATCGAACCGGTAAAAACTTGTAAAAGTGATCCAGATGTGCGAGTTCGTTTATTTGTCTCAGAGGCAGGTTTTTGCCCCATTTTTTTCTCTCGTCTTCTTATCTCTCCGATCCCTCTTCATGGCTTTCAAAAGCTCGTTTCTTCTTCATTTGTGCTTTTTTCCGCTTTATCTTTCACAAGAGATGGAAAAATAATAAATAAATATAAGGGACGGTTGTTCGCCGATGGTTGCCATCGGTTGGTTGGTTTCAATTTCTCGACGGATTGGTTTTGTTCGCTCTTTTTATGGTTTGGGTTGCTTGGGTAGTATAGGCTGGATTTGTTAGGCTTTTATGGCAAATGATACATTATTCTGTCAACGGCAAGGCTAGGCAGTGTACAGTCTTTCTGGATTAGATGATAGGTTTGATTATAATTATCATTAGTTCAGTAATAGTAAATGAGATTGGTTATCAGTGTTCTTAAAACTTCCATCTAACGCATCTTTTTACATGCAGATAACTCTCTTCCATGACTTTCATGAAACAGATCATTACAAACATGATATATCACTATGATACTTGTATCCTAGCTCTGGTCCTGAAGAACGGAAATGAATGATATTAATCTAAACCATAACTAAATCTTAGTTCAAACAGTATTGAAGTCACAAATACTGTTTTACGAGTTCTACTTGTACCTAAGGAAGTGAAGAATTCATACTTACTTTCGAATCGAACCCCGATCTTCCGCTTTCTTTTTCTGTCCTCAATCTACAGATAGTGTTCTATCCCCAGTGTAGTGTAGAAGTTCATTTTGTTGAAGATGAATGAAATAGTCAAGAGTATCCTTCAAAGTAGGATTCAAAACTATTTTACGGCTACCGTACAGTCTGATATAGACATCATATGTATCCTTCATTTTTCCATTCAAGTCCTTTTAAATGTAAATAAATTTAAAATGTTTCTTCAAAATTTAAATATAAAACCTTTTAATCTTCTGACTTCATCCATTGCCATATTTATAGCGATTTCATAACAAAATGCAGTATTATTACAAATGTATCTAATTTAAAGAAAAATCTATTCCAACTTATGCGAATCAAACCAAGAAGAATGAACGCAAGTTTTACTTATTTTACCACGATCTTTTCGACTGTTGAGGGAAACTTCCTTCCATTCGTCCATAGTTCACGGATTAATATGCGAAGTCTCTTCTACTACATTATTTTACTCTCCCTTTATCCTTTATTCCTTCTGTCGAAATTTGAAACCTTTTTCCAGTGCCTCTTTTGCCTCACGTTCGACCTCTTCGACTTTTCTCTTCCCCTCCTCTCGTGGCAGAAAAAATATTTGCTTTCTTCCTTTTTTATCGGTGTATTTTTTTGCGGTATTTTTTCTTCGGAGCGTTTATGGGTGAAAAACTGCAATTCTTTTCCCTGCCACTTTGTCATTTTTGTCCACAGGGTCGCCCGACTTCTCCTTCAGAGAGAACACTTCTGCCATCGAATCTTTTTCTTCCTCCATCTTTCCGAGAGCACGTACTTTCGTCGGAACCTCGCTTGCTCTCACGGCTGATATCTTTCACCCATTCATCCATTCCTTTCTGGTTCTCGTTTCTTTTGTTGATGTTTGGGCTTCAGTGGGAGCGATTTCTTGATTCATTCGCTCTCGGTGTTCGGCTTCGAAGCCTTATCCTAATTTCCTAAGAATTTCCGCTCGGGCCTTTTCAACAGGAACCAGAAATACCGCGTCGCTTGTTTTGCTGAGCGGTGGCGGATCCTGCTAAAGAATCTAGAGGGCATTTTTGTTTGCTGTTCCCCTCGTTGGGTGCTAAAGGAAATGCTATATTGATTCTATTCAGGACGAAAGAGCGACAGGAAGTATTCTGTCTTAAGATTGTGCTTACGCAGCATCTTTGTGTGACCCACGTTCTATTCTTTATTCGAACGGGAGTGAATTTCTGACGCTCATTTAATTTCTTTGAAAGTTTCATAATTACATTAAGTATATGGAAAGCAAAGTTTCTTATTTTTCTTAAACGATATTGTGGCTTCTTGGATGGTGCAAATAAACATATACATTACGATATATTACATTTCATTATTATTACTTTAATTACACGACTATACAATTTACTGACCAGTTTGGCATCCATAGGTGTTTTTTATGCGTAAGAGCATGTGCCCCAGTATCCTTCTAGAAAGTATCTTCCTAGAAGCCATGTACTTATCAATAACTGTACTTCTCTCAGTACCCCTCTCTGGTACTGTATCTTCCCTCAGTGCCTTCTGATAGCTTTGTATAACCGTGCTCTCTTCACATCCTGCTTTATTTTGCCTGATTAAGACATTTAAATTGTATTGTACTTTCAGTTACCTTTTATATCCTCTCAATATCTATATCTTTTATATATCCCTCTCACCGACTTCTATACCTACGTTTTATCCCACTTTCCAATGTATTTACTGAAACTCTGTACTGAATTGATCCTGAATATTTTATGTTAAATTTAGTCAGATATTTCACATGAAAACCTCTTCTTCCTACGATGCTACTGGCATGCTAAGGAAACGGAATGTGACTTGCAAGAGGTTTTGAGGCTTACTCCGTAAGTCATATGTCGGCAGGTGAAACTCACGTTTAGAGACAATAGGGAAGCTCCGGATAGGAAATGAGCCCTTGATAATGGAGGCATTGTCTCTGAAATGCGCATAGGGATTTTCCAGAATCGGTAATCCGGAGATTCCAGTTTGTCTCTAAACGGAAGTTCCACCTGCCGACAGGTGGCACTCACATCTATGGCTTACGGAGTGTTTTAAAACCTATAATTCAGTTAACAGTCGTGTTTCAACTTTATTTTCTTTCTGTGACTAGCTACATCGATAAATGCAACGCTGTTTTGACATGATTCCCAACTTATTTCTTATGTTTTAAATAGCATAATTCTTTATACCGTAGCAAATTCTGTAATTTGTGACAAATGGCATGTATTACAGACGACAGAATCGTTTTTACTCTGAAACGATAGTAAAATTTCAAATTGTGACCAGTCTTCAAAGTCTTTCTTGATATTAGTACGATATTATCACGATTTCCATGAACTTTTCCGGAGAGCTATTTTATCAGGAAAATGATTCGAGATATTCTAATTTATAAGCTGGTCTTAATGGAACTTTAATATTCAGTCTCTCAGGAGTATCGCTTCCTCATGAAATCAGAAAGCAGAGCTGGAACATAATCAGGGAATCCTTTGTTTTAGGTGTAATTTATATTTTATAATTCAACAAATCTGCTTCCTCGTTCTTGATCTTCATAAATATTTTAAGAGAAGCTAATAGCATCGGAAAAAAATGCAGTAAGTCTCATCAGGATCGTTATAAGATCCGAAGATAAACAAGGAAAAATCGGCCCTGTTTTTTCCAGGGGTTATTCGCTAGCCTTTTCCCCCACGCCGCGATTTTTTTTCGGAAATTATTTCCTTTGTGGAATACCTTCTCAGCCACTCTCATCTGCCTCTTCCTCCCCTATATCAACTCCCTCTGTTAGGAAAATGGAAAGGAATTTCCGAAGAGATAGGAGGTTCTGAGGAGGTGGGCGCCGTTTCGCCATTCATATTTTTTCCCCTATGAATATTCAAATTCCCATGAATATGCACGTACAATCTGAACCCTCATCCTGTTTACCTTTTCCAGATGTCATGTATATTTCAAGGCCCCTCATAATGACCCCTTTAAGTAAGGGGAATTTTATCTCACTCGTATATCGGTCAGGCTCGCGATGGAAGGGGAGGGATTTTTTTTCAAAACCCTTCCCCTTATTCTCCTATCCCTTCCATTTCTCCACAGGGGCCCTCTCTATACCTTCCATACACTTTCAGAATTAACCAAAATGTAAATTTTGGCGAAGTGATTAATAACACGCGGATCTGCATAAGGAAATGCGAAAGGTGAAGTTAAAAATACCTCATTCCCGGCATTCCATTCCAAAATTTCGAGATTCGGCTTAAGAGGAGAATTTGTTCTACTGGCTGATTTTTGTAGTGAAAGAATCCCCGACGGAATTTGATTTTCTCCGTCTCTCTGAGTGCTTTCTTTCATTAATTTTGAGTAATCCTCACTGCCTATTAAAGGGGCATTGTGACAAGTGAAAGAGGTTTCGGAAAGTTGAACCGTCATTGTTTTACTCTAATGTTTTGATCAAGAAATGAGGCAAGTATACATTGAAATCTTGATTTTAGAACCGCTTTAAATGGAAACATCTCGAGATACTCTATTTTTGAGTTACGACTTTTTCTTTCGTTACTCTTGTCACATTTTCGTCAAAAAATACAAACATGAGATCTAAATGTGCTATCAGGCAATTAATGACAAATTTCTTATATGTTTTCCTTAAATTGTACAAGAACTTTTCATTGCTATATTTTAGTAAATCATTCTGCGATGTTTAAAGCGACTATTTAAGTGCGGAAGGCAGTAATAAAAAAAATACTTTTGTAGAAACGCAGAAAAGTACTTACTTTTTACTTGTCGGTTTCTTATGCGAGGTATTTCAGATATCTCTTTGACGTTTCTTTCGACAATTTTGTACAGTAAAGGCCAAAAATAAATTATTACCTACTTGATGAAATATTTTGTACCTTTTTGTAAATATTTTGTGCTGCTGTGGGCTATTATTTCGACTAAAGGTTCATTCGAAATTCGACGGTGGAAATAATTACATAAAATTTTTGTGTAATAGTAATCATTATGCAATCAAGTTGTAATCAAATAATCGTGGTACTTTTAAGTAATCAAGTCATTTTGCAAATAGGTCACACCTTCTCATATCATTTTCTATGAGGAAAAGGTGAAGATGATGATGCTAAATAAACTTAACCCCTTAAATTGCACCGAAAGTCGATGTTTTGCTTCATTTATAGGAAGTAACGTTTCGGACAACGTTTTTGCTCGTTTGAGATTTCCCATTAAATATAAAGCTGTATCAGCAGCACCACTTTCTCAGCTTCTTCCTTAGAGTAGTTTTTGGGACTGAAGAATGCAATTGTAAAAGAACGTACTCGAATGAAATGATTACTTCACAAAATCGGTAAAAAATTGTAACACTGAAATACACTCTAAGAATACTTTTACTGAACGACAGAATACATTTACGATAAACTGGTTTCACATGTTCACTACATCATCACATTATGCTCTTCGTAAAATAACATAATGATATTTTTTAGGTATAATAACATTCATGTTGGTGTGGTTTTAAATGTTTTATAGGTGCTGTAAATCTTTCCATTCTCTTATAACTTATTTTAGTTAATTATCATTTTCCCTATTAATAGTAAAAACTATTAGGAGGAAAAATTATTTATATCTTTGAGTATCATGTTTCCCCATTTTTTTAGCAATCCCTTTATTTCATCTTCACTTCGCATCAACATAGCTGAAGGATACAACGCTCCAACGCATTGACAAAAAATGTTTGCTTTCATTCCATAAAGGTTCATTCTCAGTCGTTTGACAAATGCGTTACAAGATTAGTAGCAATGACTCGTGAAAAGTCACATGAGTAAAGTAAAAATATCACATAAAATCCACGGAGGAAGGCGTAGTTTTGTGGAACTCCATCTTCAATAAAATAACAGATAGACGGGATTGTACTTTTTCCACAGATTTAATTTTCAGACGACCGGTTTCAGCGAGTGATCGCCATCCTCAGGTACAGAAACAAAACTCAAAAGCATATTTATACAAGAAGGATCGAGGGGAAGGTCTAAGGAGGGGGCGTAGGTGAAGAGGGGTCCTCAGTGCGAGGGTACTGGTCGTTGGAGGGAAGGATAGAATAGATCAGCGGGGAGTGGGAGGGAAAAAGGTGCTCGTTTAAGATTTTGTATTTCGGGGAATTGGAATGGGAAACAATTTCCAGTTGTTCAAGGAAATTGAGGCGAGTACCTTTGCTTTCCACGTGTAGGATTTTCGGTTGAAAGTCTCCCTCATGGCCGGATTCGAGTAGATGCTTGGCAAAATGCGAAGTCTCATTCTTGTTAGTAAAGCAGCGTTGGTGTTCCTTAGCTCTTATGTTGAAACTGCGACCAGTTTGGCCAA
>KZ308359.1:3155658-3166115 GCA_000376725.2 Ladona fulva | reverse complement strand
ACCAATTTCAAGTTTTACCGTAGCATTTAAAATTATTTTATAAACTATTTCGCTGGATATCCGGAAAGTACATCTTTAATATACCTATATAAGCTAAATTTTATTTTTAGCCAAGTTCAGGACTACAATATTTAGGCTATATTAAGTCGTTATAAAAATCGCAATTCATGGATGATTAGACCATCATATCATAGTATTCTCTCTTTTACTTTTATTATTAATTTTATAAAGCATTTCATATCTCGCATGGTTACTGCCATTTATTTAGAGAAATATTCTCATGCCTTCCATATATTTTCTTTTCCTTTGCACAGATAAAGAAACATTTACATAAAGAATTATGTAGCTGAATAAGTTGAATTGGTGTCAAAGTGTCAAAACATCGTTGTGCGTTATCACTATCATGATTAATCCCAAAAATATATCAGATTTGCTTTGTGATTCCTTACAAAATTTTCAAGTTTCCACTCTTTATCCCGAAAGAAAACATACAGCGCATATTAACGTCAATAAAAAATGTAGAAATCCTCCCAGAAAATGTATTACGCTCTTGACGAGAGAGAAAGAAAACAGTTTCTTTCATTCTCCTCACATCAACCTGATACAACTTCTCTCACTACACTGTTTCAAAGAATGTCTACATTGTAAAATCCGCCCACATTAGTACACAGCCGTCAAACACACTCCCAGCACTTTCAAGAGCATATCCATTTGTTGAAAAGGTTTTTCGTCACTCTTTAATCAATTTTATCTCGCATTTTATCTCCTTCATTGCCCTCCGCCAATTATTTTCAACCCAACTTGTAAACCATTGGATCAAGTGATATGGAAGGAAATCATACAGAAGATTGGTAAACCTTTTACGACTGAGCCACACGACTCACTATGGAGGTCGTTGTTTGAAAACAAAATCCAGCTCTTTGCATTTGTATCGCCCTTTTATTTTAAACTGACGCGAAAAAGTTCGTCGTTTCAGCGGTTCACTGCGCTTAAGTGGGGCGTTTCACTTTTGTTGGATCGCTTTTTTCGCGAGTTCGACTCTCGCAGTTGGTTCTTCTTTTTTCTTTCCAGAGCCTTTCTTCATTTGTGACACGAGATTCGCGTCGTTTTTGTTTTGCAAGTCTGCGCTCTTTTCCAGAAGGAGATCCGCCTGTCAGGGAAGAATGAGATATCGCTGAAATTTAGTCGTATCCGTTCTTGCGCGAATCAGAAGAGGTAAATATACGGATTGCTTGATCTAATACTTCATACACTCGACGGAACGGAGATTCACTCTGAAGTATTGGTGAATGAAATATAACAACTTTTCAAAAAGAAACTAGTATTATTTTGTTCAAAATGACTTTGCAACTCACTTTGCAAAGACAACTCACGGCATTGTCTCTAAAGATTTTATAAGGAAAATAACACGGCTGTGGTAAGACATTAGAGATAGATAAAAGCCCCATATAACCGTTGTTTGCGAGCAAACTAACCGTTGAAGAACTCTCACCAGCGGGGGTTAGGATTCTCAGTGGTCGCACTTTGCAAGTATTGTTCTCAATACGTATTTCGACAACTATGTTGCCATCTTCGGGAGAGAAGAATGACATCTTATCAGTTATTCTGAGAATAACTCAGTTATAATAATAACGGTTAGTTTGCTCGGTAACAACGGCTATTTGGAGCTTTTATCTAACTCTAATGTCTTACCACAGCCGTGTTTCTTTTTCTTACAAAGTTAGAGACTCGACATCTTAAAATGACTCTGATGAGTCGAAACATGTCGTGTCTCTAAAGACTTTGCCTTTTTTTCTGTAGTATTTTGCAAAGTAATTTTGAGTAAAATAATACCCGTTTGTTTTTTGCAAGGGGTTATATTTCATTCACCAATTCCTAACACTATATTTTTATTTTCAACGTGCGTAAGCATGGATGTTCGTGGTTTTGTATTTTATGGCGAGTGTTTTTTTCGAAGATCGCAGCGTTTACACATTTCATAATAAATTTTGTCGGTTTTCTAGGTTAGACATTTAGAGCCCCTGGATGCATGAGATATATTCCAAGTCTCAATGTTTGCCAAATATGTATAAATCGAAGATTTCGATCACCAGAAACGTTACTAACTTTATCGACTAGTTATGTTTAACCTCACTCAGACGAAAATGTATTCTTATAAAAATAAAATATTTTCTCCTGGAAAAATATTCGAACTCAATAATTAGAAATTAAAAAAAAAACTGCGTAAGTCGTACGTCGGCTGGCGGAAATCGCATTTAGAGGCCAGACGGGAAGTTCCGTATTACCAATTTCTGGGAATCGCCAATACACTTCAAATTAATTATCTGCTCTGTTCCAATTTTCTTTTCATTCGACTAAAAGAAGTTCTACGGAATATTTCAGGATGTCCATGGATTTCAACTTAGCAAGCAAGTAGCAAAAAGAGTGAAAAAGGAAATGTAATACCTATCTTAAAAATGCAAACTCAATCTAAAATAATATATTCGTTTTTAGTTCAACTTAACCTTTCAACCTTTAACTCAACCTTTCAACTTAAGAAAAGTGGCATTCAATGGACATAGGAAATAAGTAAAAGTGGAAAAGTTATATATGAGTGGCACTCGAACCCCGATATATCACCTTTCATTCACACGATCTAAAACTATTGGACTATCGCGTAGAAAAATATCACTATATTTGAAGAAATCTCACGACATTGAAGGCGAACCTATGATAGCTTTGACTTGGTAGCACCTTACCAAGTCAGCCAGCCAACAAAGCATATGTAAAGTAAACCCCATTAGAGGAAACTGCTAGGAAAAGGATGAATATGAGCTGGAACATTTTTGACTTAGATTAAAAGTATTCAAGTAATAGAGAAGGGTCTGCAGGGCATTATAACTCTGTATTTTGGCAAAAGATAAACGTCACAAAAACTCCTTTTCTCCAAATGTCATAAGCAAATTTGACCTTGTAATTAAATGTCATAGAGGATGTCGAATTTCCCCTTGAATTCAGTTATGATCCCAATGGATTGTTAACAGGGAAATCTGGAATGCTGCCTGACTTTTTCCTATTCCCCGAAAAAAACTGTTCCGTAGCAAAACTCGTCCTTCAGCGCCCCTACGCAATTAAGTCGCCGATTTCAATTATATTACCAGGAAAATCCCTCGACGAGTTCTTTCTCAAAGGAGAGGGAAAATTAATTAAAGTAAATTGTTTCCTCTCCCAATGTAATACTCTTCTGTTATTTATCCCGGAAATACAAATCGCAATTTTTTTTAGTAAATTTCTCTCTCTTAATTTCTCCCCTTTTTCCTCGTTCTTTGCCATGTTTCAATGCCGCTCCAAACGTCCCTTTGACGTCGATAATGTACGGATAGTTCTTAACTGATTTTTTCTTGAAAGGCTTCCTATCGGCTTTTGCGATTCCAATAATTCAAACCCTCTCAAATCTCAGCCTCAGTCATTTATTAACACTTTTAAAGGAATATCATTTGAATCATTAAGGCGACTCAAGAAGCCAGANCTGGTCTTAATGGAACTTTAATATTCAGTCTCTCAGGAGTATCGCTTCCTCATGAAATCAGAAAGCAGAGCTGGAACATAATCAGGGAATCCTTTGTTTTAGGTGTAATTTATATTTTATAATTCAACAAATCTGCTTCCTCGTTCTTGATCTTCATAAATATTTTAAGAGAAGCTAATAGCATCGGAAAAAAATGCAGTAAGTCTCATCAGGATCGTTATAAGATCCGAAGATAAACAAGGAAAAATCGGCCCTGTTTTTTCCAGGGGTTATTCGCTAGCCTTTTCCCCCACGCCGCGATTTTTTTTTCGGAAATTATTTCCTTTGTGGAATACCTTCTCAGCCACTCTCATCTGCCTCTTCCTCCCCTATATCAACTCCCTCTGTTAGGAAAATGGAAAGGAATTTCCGAAGAGATAGGAGGTTCTGAGGAGGTGGGCGCCGTTTCGCCATTCATATTTTTTCCCCTATGAATATTCAAATTCCCATGAATATGCACGTACAATCTGAACCCTCATCCTGTTTACCTTTTCCAGATGTCATGTATATTTCAAGGCCCCTCATAATGACCCCTTTAAGTAAGGGGAATTTTATCTCACTCGTATATCGGTCAGGCTC
Source organism: Ladona fulva (assembly GCA_000376725.2). Taxonomy (NCBI): domain Eukaryota; kingdom Metazoa; phylum Arthropoda; class Insecta; order Odonata; family Libellulidae; genus Ladona; species Ladona fulva. Next base: position 3,161,989 of record KZ308359.1, on the reverse strand, counting down.
GCGATGGAAGGGGAGGGATTTTTTTTCAAAACCCTTCCCCTTATTCTCCTATCCCTTCCATTTCTCCACAGGGGCCCTCTCTATACCTTCCATACACTTTCAGAATTAACCAAAATGTAAATTTGGGCGAAGTGATTAATAACACGCGGATCTGCATAAGGAAATGCGAAAGGTGAAGTTAAAAATACCTCATTCCCGGCATTCCATTCCAAAATTTCGAGATTCGGCTTAAGAGGAGAATTTGTTCTACTGGCTGATTTTTGTAGTGAAAGAATCCCCGACGGAATTTGATTTTCTCCGTCTCTCTGAGTGCTTTCTTTCATTAATTTTGAGTAATCCTCACTGCCTATTAAAGGGGCATTGTGACAAGTGAAAGAGGTTTCGGAAAGTTGAACCGTCATTGTTTTACTCTAATGTTTTGATCAAGAAATGAGGCAAGTATACATTGAAATCTTGATTTTAGAACCGCTTTAAATGGAAACATCTCGAGATACTCTATTTTTGAGTTACGACCTTTTCTTTCGTTACTCTTGTCACATTTTCGTCAAAAAATACAAACATGAGATCTAAATGTGCTATCAGGCAATTAATGACAAATTTCTTATATGTTTTCCTTAAATTGTACAAGAACTTTTCATTGCTATATTTTAGTAAATCATTCTGCGATGTTTAAAGCGACTATTTAAGTGCGGAAGGCAGTAATAAAAAAAATACTTTTGTAGAAACGCAGAAAAGTACTTACTTTTTACTTGTCGGTTTCTTATGCGAGGTATTTCAGATATCTCTTTGACGTTTCTTTCGACAATTTTGTACAGTAAAGGCCAAAAATAAATTATTACCTACTTGATGAAATATTTTGTACCTTTTTGTAAATATTTTGTGCTGCTGTGGGCTATTATTTCGACTAAAGGTTCATTCGAAATTCGACGGTGGAAATAATTACATAAAATTTTTGTGTAATAGTAATCATTATGCAATCAAGTTGTAATCAAATAATCGTGGTACTTTTAAGTAATCAAGTCATTTTGCAAATAGGTCACACCTTCTCATATCATTTTCTATGAGGAAAAGGTGAAGATGATGATGCTAAATAAACTTAACCCCTTAAATTGCACCGAAAGTCGATGTTTTGCTTCATTTATAGGAAGTAACGTTTCGGACAACGTTTTTGCTCGTTTGAGATTTCCCATTAAATATAAAGCTGTATCAGCAGCACCACTTTCTCAGCTTCTTCCTTAGAGTAGTTTTTGGGACTGAAGAATGCAATTGTAAAAGAACGTACTCGAATGAAATGATTACTTCACAAAATCGGTAAAAAATTGTAACACTGAAATACACTCTAAGAATACTTTTACTGAACGACAGAATACATTTACGATAAACTGGTTTCACATGTTCACTACATCATCACATTATGCTCTTCGTAAAATAACATAATGATATTTTTTAGGTATAATAACATTCATGTTGGTGTGGTTTTAAATGTTTTATAGGTGCTGTAAATCGTTCCATTCTCTTATAACTTATTTTAGTTAATTATCATTTTCCCTATTAATAGTAAAAACTATTAGGAGGAAAAATTATTTATATCTTTGAGTATCATGTTTCCCCATTTTTTTAGCAATCCCTTTATTTCATCTTCACTTCGCATCAACATAGCTGAAGGATACAACGCTCCAACGCATTGACAAAAAATGTTTGCTTTCATTCCATAAAGGTTCATTCTCAGTCGTTTGACAAATGCGTTACAAGATTAGTAGCAATGACTCGTGAAAAGTCACATGAGTAAAGTAAAAATACCACCATGGATACGCGGAATCGTAAAGCAGAGACGGCTTTTTCCTTATTTGAACTCGAATTCTCCTCGTGGATATCTTTCTGCGTTGCTGGATAAAGTCCAATCTGCCGGAGCAAGTTCAACATGAATGTTAGTCATGCGTTAGTGACCGATTTTCAGTCGAATTATAACCGATCTGAAGTCGTGTTCCGTCCTAAAATTTGGCTGAAAGCATTCGATATATATTGCAAACTGTATTCAGGGAACGACACCGTTTTTTTCATATCTATTTGCTATTTATGTTCGCTAGTCATTCATTCATAATTTATTGTTTACTTAACAAAGACCTTTTGATTAGTATTCCATAGAGCATTTCTCGTATCTTTGAATACTCAATTCAGAGTCGTTCCTTGTTTCATTCTTTTCTCCCAATTACTAAAGTACAGTTGCATTATCATTTACTTCATATTTTCTTCTTTTACTATCAATATTAATGCAATAATTGTGAACTGACAGCCATCAAACGAATCAGACATCGCTTGCGTTCTCAGTGTTCCCATTTGCTTAGCTTATAGGCCTTAAATCAGTTATATATTCTCAAATATCTAATTTATGGTTATTAGCACACCACTTTGAGTACGCTAGATAGTAACCTGTAGAGTGTTTATCTCAAAATTTAGCAGCAATACTATAGCATGCAATAATTCATCTAGTCAGTACTTAAATGAACCGTTAACCTCATTATATATGCTCCTTGACTAATATTGTTTTGAATATACTGTATTATCCTCATGATGCATTTATATTATTAGTCGCTATTCGAAGTGCTATACAACTAGTTGAAAAAGAAATGGTAACTTGCATACATGCCGGATTTTGTGTTCTGAAAATATTCTTGTAATTCATAGATATTACAGCTGTAATGCCAATAGCGCGAAGCATACTTTCACTCGCTTACATAATACACAAGTATCTTTTCTCTAATGAGGTTTTGATGCGTAGCTATCTTCCCTAGCATCTTATAAAATCATTTATTCATCGCCATTAATTTGACGAATCTCCCAATCCACTTCCAAACTATCCGTTCTATATTTATTTCCAATAGCTCCATCCTTCTAGCGTTTGAGTTCTTAGCAACCGACACTCTCTTTCCTCTCTTAATCACACCCTTTTCACCTCTTCTGTATCCATCACACAGCCGTCAAAGGCCTTACTCCATCTCCCCATTCGACTAAAACCATCGCCAACTCCCTCTCCCAGTGCGAACCGGAACCAACCCTTCCTCACAAACAAACACACGCACCCTCGCATTTAGAGAGTCGAAATGATTTAAAACGAGCGCCGCCCCCTAACCCACATAACCCTTCCAAAAAAGCAATGTATTTCCAATATCTCCCTGCCTTGGAAAAAACAGGGAAACCTCCCCTTCCGTGAATAGTACCAACTTCACCCGTCTATTTTTGGACAGTTTTAAACCTTCCCTCGTTCTTCCATCTTTCACTTCCCTCTCTCTTTCATTCTTCTATGCCGTCTTCCGAAAAATGTCACTTGAAATATGGGCATCCGTGTCGTAGATTACGAGGAACTATTGTCCTATTCTCATCTCTAGCCTTTTTTTCGGTTCCTAGGATACCCGAGGGGCTTTTTTTTCTCATCTCTTTCACCTAATCCTCCCTTGCCCTCTGACATTCAGCTTCCCCACGCAATCCGTACCCTTTGGCGAGTGAAGGAATCGCAAAAGCTCATGGCACTCGGATGCGCTGTACACAGGACCGTGAAGTTTTGAAAGCATTGACTGGAGGAAAGTTCAGACTGGGAGAAGAGAAATGGCATGTGATAGCAACGCCACGCCACTTGTATTGAAACTATACTCTTTCACTATATGTAAGTGCCGCAAGCTGTCGCGGTACATAAAACAGCTTTAAATGAGAACATATCTTGAATTTTGTCAATGTCAATAGAAAATTTTTCCCGTAGGATATGTAAGGTAAAAGCCTTCAATGTTACTCATGTTACAAACCAAACCATGCGCCGTAATAATCGCAAGGAAAGAACAGAACTGAAAAGTCATGCGTCATACCTAGATCTTCCCCTTTCGCTTTCACACTATTTAACATAACCGTAGTAGTGCTGCTAGCCTGGAGTCACCATTCGCTTCGCCCACAAAGCTTTCCTATAAAGGTGTCACTTCCCTATACCTGTAACCTCAATTGGTTAAGACTAGGGATGGCCATCCGTTATCCCCATAAGTGACGCTTTGAATCCAAAAAAATCTTTAAAATAAATGTCTTTCACAATTTACTTGAATGCACAATGCATTTAAGTACATCGTAAAAGAAATTGTGCAAACGATTATACTCAGAAATGGAAATGCTAAGGAGCATAGCAGAACCTACCGCTATAACCCAGCGAGAGCATTTATTACAGCTTAATGCGCATTATTTCAGTTTTTTATTACAATCCATTATTGTGGCTTATTATCATAGTTTATATTTATACGAGTAGCTTATTACTACTGTTAGGGCAATGAATTTCAAGTAAAAATCCGCCACCTCGGTGATTATCCGCTTATCAACGCTGAGGATTGCAACGAATTCCATGAAATTACCCAGCTGTCAACCCGAGATAATTTTACTCATATTCGCCAGGAAAGTGTTAAGACCTTTTCGAAAAATATTGAATAATTGACGCATACACAGTAAAAATTTGGCCAACCCTGGTTTGGTGCTTCCATCCCGGAGCATGAAAGATATGGGTTCGAATCCCTGTCACGTATGGTTTTTAACTTGTTTATTTTCTTGTATTACCTCATTCAACATAGAATTCCCCATGTCCTCACTTTCTGGATATGCTGCCATAGTTAAGCACCGTTACGCTAATACTGTTAAGATTCACGTAGTAATGCGGTATATGATGAAGTAGTAGTAATAGTATTGTTAAAATTGCTTCGACAACCAAGTTCATTTCGCACATTTGGGCCCCCAGCGGGAATCGAACCCGAGACCGCTTCCACTAAAGGAAAACGCGCAGCCCACTTGGCTATCCAGGACCCGGTACATGATGAAATTTAATAAATAAATCAATTACTGAAATATAAGCGCAATAAATAATTTAAAAAGTAAAATAGATACGCGTAGCCCAGCGGAAAGTTCTGCAAGATTCAGCGGCTTCATAAATCACTCTTAAATACGGATTTGCGGCGATTGGGTGACCTTGCCATGGGAATTTTGGACGCAGGGTCGATTCACTCAATACATTAAATGGTCGGTGTTTTTAATTTAAGAGTGGGCGGATCTGTAAACTGATGTTTAATTCTTTCCTGACGCGAGGCCGCGCCTACATGTGGGTTTGGTTCCGAAAATATCTGCCGTGTAGGTATGGATTGGATTTTGAAATATAACCTCAATATGGGACTAAAATGAAAACTCGGAAGATAAATTTACCCAATCCATTTTTCCTCAGTTTTTTAGTGGAAGCAAAATTAATGTGCGTTCTATCCATAACTTAACTGAAATCCATTCATTTTCTCGACCACTTAGCATTGCGTTTCGTAATGTTTTTTGTGCCAGTTCAAGTTTTCAAATAAACTACCCTCTAAGAATTGTATTAGAAAGCGTAGTCTCTAAATGAATGCAAGCCAGATAAATACTTAAATTACTTACTATAATAATTACATTAAAAATTGCAATTGCTAATTAATCACTTATTACTTTCCTGTGGGAAGCATATATTACTCTCTGTGACTATACTTATTATTTTCATTCCAAAAATAGATGGAAATATATCTTTTAACGTTTATCCCCTAATATGAGAGAAATTCCTTCTGGAATTTAAAAGAAAATGCAAGAAAAGTTCACGAAAATGCTAGATCGAAAATAGTCCATTTATGAGAATACCAAATATTTTTATTTGTAGACTAAGATCAGCAGTTTTGTATAAATTTCTTTCCCGGAGTAAATTATAATATTTCATAAATTTGAAATATTGGCTGGAAATGCTGTAGTGATTTCCGTAAGATATATTGCACCTTAACGAAAAAACATGCGATATATCCTCTATGACTACTGATTACAGGCAACGTTCGAAGTTCTATTATATTTGACTGAGCAATTATAGGACCTATCCCTCATGGCCATAATGCGTTTTCGTATATTTTCCACGAAATAGTGTTGAAAAAGCAGTTGCTCTTTCAAAATCATCATACGTAAAGATTACGGCGTCTTTTCGAGAAATTATTTTAGCTAGTGAAACCTTGAAAATCAACAATGCCAAACCGTTGTAGGAGTTTGAAGTACAAAAACGCAGATGTTATATTCCTATAAATAGTAACAATATCCGTAAAATTTTGTTGATATATTATCATTTTTAACGATTTACAATTGAATTAATATATCAGTAATATCATTATTGACAATTGAGATATTTACCTGATTTTCTTATCGTTAACCTCCTATTGGAAAGTGGACATAGGATTTACAGAGTAGAAGGCGCAAGTTTTATGCATGATGAAACATATACACACTGATTTCTGATATTCTTTTGTTTCCTTGTCAA
>KZ308359.1:3114767-3145363 GCA_000376725.2 Ladona fulva | reverse complement strand
TCACTCCAGTATTATTAACATCCAAATAAACGAATAGTATTTAAATTAATCTTTAGCGTTATTTAAGGTGATATACATATTTGGAACATTTAAGATAGAAATATGTCTAGATAGAATTTTAATAAATGAAATATATAACGGGCCGGAATTTATTTGAAACCAACATCTATCCTTCCGTATAAGCTTTCCTCTCAAATTTCGATCACTTCCTTTATTTCTGATGATTTTCTATAGTTTTGCATACGATATAGTTATCCTATCAGAAATTTTGTGGTATATTTGTGATTTATATTGCGATAAATTGTCCAATTAAAACTAAAAATATATAAATGAAACTATATTTAGTTTATTAGTATTAAATCCTACACCAAATAGAATATGGTGGTCACCTGTGCGAAGACATTTAGAGGTATATTTTCATACTTCTGAAATATTTCTAAGATTTATGTAATAATGCATTTTTCTTGAGAAGAGCTGTTTATTAACTTGAAAGTAATTGTTTGCAACTGTTCTCTTTCTTTTCGGAAATTTCCTTAACCTCAGCCAAGTTCTTAATATCTCTAAATCCTTTTCCTTCCTTAAATTTTTGATAAAAGAAAACAAGGTACGTTAGGCTTCGGGAAATATTAAAATGTTTTAACCCAAAACGAATCCTTCATTTTTAAGCCAAAAATTCTTACCGTGCTAAATTTGTTTTTTCATTAATAAGTCTCATCCATAAAATTCGACGGGTACTTAAAATGATTCGAACATAAATATAACTGTATTTTCTGGTATATTTTTCCATTTCAGAAAACGTAACGTAAATTAAGAGTAATTCTTCTTGAGGCTTTTAACTGAAAAATATTTTCTGAGCGAATTTAGTGTGTGGCCCTTCGTGAAACGTTTTGAATTCTGCTTCAATATCTACAACTCAAATTTCTCATAAATTATTAATCTAAAAAAAATATGTTCTTGATACGGAATCGGAGAAGGCTAAACTATGAAACGCGTGCATAAAGAAAGACGCAATGTAATGCTTTTACTGACACTCCGATTTTACCATCCTCGTTTTACATCCTTAGCTTGGATAATTTAAGTTTTAGAGTATAAAAATGTTGATGACGTTAATTAATTACAACAATGAATGCCACATTTCATCGATAACAACATCTCAAATTCAAACTCAGCTTTTCAGGATATAGTTTTACAACTCATCGGTACGCAAGATTTTATATGATCAGATACGAAACTTCTCTAATATACATTTCCTATAGTCATTATTATAATTAAAACACTATAAATATGTACAATACTGGGTGGAAGCAATTAGAGTAATATAAATATATAAAATAACACACCAGTAAGAGAATTACATATAAAAGAATTAAACACAAATGAATTACATGCCAAAGAATTACACACGAAGGAATCACAACGATCACACCCCATAATAATCATTCCAGAAGATGAGGAAGTAAGGTTTAAGGAATAAAATATTAGTAAAACTTAGAATTGTGAAATTAGCTTTAGTATGTTCTCGATTTCCATACAGTTATTTGGAAAGGGCGTAGAGATACTTCTTGGAAGATTGTTTCCGTCCCTTACCGTTCTTGATATACAAACATTTTTCTCCACGTTTTTTTTCTTTAATTGTGTACACACTATGTGAGGATGGCCATTTTTCCCATAAAATTTTGGCTACTGCCTTCTTCTACATGGTAAGGCGTATTTCTCTTTGACGTACTCAGTCAAATATTCAATGTGATTATCAAGGAAGAGTGTCGTTACTCTTTCCCAGCAAGCTTTGCTGCGTATCCTGATTACGCAACCCTTGATATCACCGCCGGCCTAACACATTAATTCCCTCCCTTTCACCCCCGGCCCTCCTTCCCAAAAATCCGCAGATTTTTCCCCTTCGCCGTCCCACGAATAACCATTTAGATTCGGAGGGAGCGAATCCGTACAAAATGTTGCGTCTCGCTCGAAATTCGGTCGGGGAACTGCCGGGGAGCGATTTTTCCGGGAAAACGACAGTAAACTCGGCTTCCCATTCGATACTTAAGCTCTCTCCCTTCCCTCGGACCTCCCTAACCTACCCTCCCTCCCAGCGCTGCTCCTCCAGCATCTCTCTTGGACTCCGCATGTATAATTCATGGGGGGCCTTCCGCCCCGCCCCTTAACCGGAGGAGGCGGGCCGCAAAAGGGAAGCATTTGAGGGGGCCTTATTACTCACCCAAGGCCCATATTTCTGCATCCGGCGCCCCGACTTCGGCCGGTGATAGAAGGGCCGGCGCGCTTCGAGATTCCTTTTATTTTTTTATTCGCTCTTTTCTTTCTGGGAGGCACGGAAGAGGGCAGTAAAGAATCAAAATATTACGCGGATAAAAAGTGACCAGCTCCCTCTCCTTCCTCCCCTAACCTACTTTTTTACGCGGGAAATGGGAAAGGGGCAATTCACGGGGAGGAATTTATGTATTCCCGCTTGTCGCATCGAACGCTCCCAAGGTTGGAAAAGAAAAAAATCCCGCATTCCGCGATATTTCTTTTTTGCCTTATGATCGTTTTCTCTCCGGTAGAATGCAATTTCGCACTTTTTATTGGTGGGAGTGAGAGGTCCTCTTCTGGGAACTTAAAATACATTTTCGGATATCCTTTCCTTCCGGTTTATGGCCGAGAACGGAAGGCCTTCCGGGGAATTTTGGGAATTTTTTGATCGATTTTAGAAAATTTTACACGTAGTTGTTTTCGACATTAAGAAGTGAATGTAATTCAGTGTGCTTTGAATTTTTCGATAATTGCAACTGAAGAAATAATATACTGATACATGGTAGTGAGTGTAAGCATTATAATACCCTCGAAATATCCTCTGGTTTTCATCATTGACGTGATCTAGCGTAACTTAATGGTAAGATTAACCCAAGCTCCCTTATATGAAAAAAGGGTAACGAATTCTACTTTAGTGAATCAGTTCTGAAATCCGAAATACTTTAAAAAAACAAGGAAATCGTTAAAAATCGCACATTTCACGCTTCTTGCCCTCAATGCATACTGTTTTCCTTATTCAATTTATTTTAACTATATATTTTAAGCATTAACTTATTCGCTACATTTTAGGTGAGTTAACATAAACAGATTTTAAACGTAATTTTCGAAACAAACTTATCGAATTTTAGGTCAAAATATTTTAAATTTTCTGTAATACATTTTTGAGCAGATAAATCATTATTCTACCTGTTTCATTAAAATGTTTCATTTGATTCTCTATTAGTGAAAATGCTCTGGCACTGATGAGTGAAAAATCACCTACATGTTCCAACATATTTTCTCTTAATTTCTGACAGTCTACTGAATTTATAACTTAAGTATCTTATTCAGCTTCTTGCTAATGCCATACCTTGAGAAAGGTTTAAAAAGCACGTGATTGAACGAAAACTCATTTAGCACATTTTATGTGCCCTTCCTTTATGGGAATTTTCTATCGGATCTGTTCGTATTTTAGCTTTCCGCTCAACTCAAGCCCACTATATTCGCGTTTATGCATTTCTGTGAAAGGATGGTGCTTAAATCTTCTGATGCGTGATTCCCATTCTCAGTCAAATATGCCATCGTATCTAGGTTTTTTCCAATGGCTCTCGTAGGCGATGAAGTGATGCCCATTTAAGTGGCAGAGCAGCGGAAAAGATTACACTTTCGAAAGGATTTTGAAGAGGAGAAACATAAATAGCTCCGATTTTGGATATTTTTATTACCCAATATCGCATTTTAGTATCGAAAAGATTTTTCTTATGGAGCGATAAACAGAGACGGGTCCTTTTTGAAAAGTCAATATCTTTTCCCTCGCACTCTATTGGTCGCTCTAAATCTCTCCTTCGTTTTAAATTAACGGTCTGAAGAAATAAAACGAGAAAGAGTTTATAATAGTATTCTTTTTATTTCGATGAATCTTCTTATCAATCATTTACATTATAATGGCGGAAGAAAAATCGTAAATGATCATGTACGGATTAAGATTTATGCCTAGAAACAGCGGATATAGGCTGACTATTGAAAGTGAAAGACGAATAAAAGCATTCACTCTTGCGCAACTTTATATGATATTTAATGGTAAATAAACGTCAAAGTTTAATAAAGTTTTTCGATAATATTCTCAGCTACTTTCTTATAACGTACCACTCGAACTTTAGAGAGCTAATTATTTCGAAACTCCGATATCTGTTTAACAGCCGAAGTGTTTGAGAAAAATGTATTACGAGATGCAATCGACTCAACCTGTAGGCATAAGTACAAGTGTGCTAAGAAGTTTTATTTAAATTGATGGTATTTTAATGGTCGGATCGAGTTCAGATTCTGTTTTTGATGCAAGTAACACCCAGTTCTTGAACCATGCGGGAATGTGTGTAGTTACTGATACTCACTGCTCTCAATCACGGTATGGAATGGATTATGATGATCAGATTTCAAACAGCTGTTTCCTTTTTTTAATACGTTAGTTCTAATCTTAGACAAAATAAATGCAAATTAAGACTTAAAAAGTGCAAATTCGGTCGTCATTCCGTTAGGTTACGTTCGTTATGAAATCGCAAGGAACATTTTTGTAATCCGTAGTATTAAATATATACATTTTTTAATTCCTGAAAGTCTATCCAGTGACAAAAACCTTCTTCTCGCGATATTTCTGAAATATCAGTCAATAATAGCATCCTTTCTCTACATGAGTGTTATCATTTTTGTAATTAAATTCGTTACTTATCATCTATCTGTAAGATATTTAGTATATAATATGCATCTTTATTTTGAAATTTAAAATTCATTCTGTAGAACCACGTAAGCCTACATCTAAAAGTTTAATTTTTCTTAATCGGATCCATGTCAAAAAAAGTGGCTCGGAATGCCAACACCGAATACGTCTGAATTTTCGGCAAACTCTGGAACGATTCCGGCATTGGCGAGGATGAAGTTCTATGCCGCAATCCGTGACAAGTGTGGCATTAATATATAAACAGGACGTCGCAAGTTCTGCGGCTCGAATAGACTTCCGCGTGCAAATTACGCGGGCCTTCGATCAAGCGTCACCGCAGCGGGGAAATCGAGCGGGTCCTAATGCCTCAAACCGTAGATCATTCCAACGCATCCCTCGCTTTCTTCCGACGTTCTCCGCATCGTATATCACCATCCGAAGAGTGGTCGTGATTCGGGTGACGTAGATGCACTGGAAGGGGGCCATAGACGTCACGTTTGGTAAAAGAGCGCCCTACCGCGAAATTTATCGAAGACGTATCCGAGTATGAAAAGTGGGCTTCATATGTTTGGGTCAAAATTGCTTACTTATCTATGGACGCGTGTCAAGGAGTGTCCGTCTAAAGATTGTATGAAATTGGGATATTGGTCAAGTTGTCGCGTTGCGGTTTGTGTTGTTACACTCCTTGGTAGCATGGGATGAAGGTGAATAATTATGGAAAGACATTAATTTATATGCACTAAATTTTCAACGGGGTTTATCACAAGCTTTTGATTGTGGACATTTCAATATTTCTGTATAATACTATAAATTGAAAATACCACAATGAGACAATCATGATGCTCCGACGAACAGTTTGAATTTCTTTGAGAGACTGTTATCTAACATAAAAAAGGTGAGAAGTTGACAAAGAAAATTTCGCAATCAATCTATTTTGTTTCAATATTTCCTTTTCCTCATTCATTTGTTTCCCGTTTCCTAACAGTGTAGTAACGTATACATTTCATGATCAGCACATCACTGTTTTCATTTACTATAAACGGCATCGGAAACTGTAAAGGTTTAAACCGTAATCACCTTACAAAGGAGAAGATATGATATATAAAGCAATCCCAGTAATAAATTCTAAGAACTCGTTATTGCCAAAATATGAGTGTTTTGTATGGAAAATTTTTGAAAGCTACACCCAACCTGTAGTAAAAAGTGTTAATGAATTATATTCCAGATACTCTCAACATTATATCTAGATATGAATAAGAGAATAACGTTTTTCAGTGTAAATAGTGCTAAAATGTCCTCTCTTAGCTCAACGTGCAGGTGATATTGTTAATTTCCCACCTTTATGAGTATAGCGATAATTTGAGTATTATTCTAATTCTTTTTCCTACAGTATTAACATTATATAGACTTTGATTTAAAAAATTATTTGGGAATTTCCTTTTGAACTTTCTACAAATAAGAGATGATTTAATTTAGCAGTGAAATGTTGTGCGAATTAGCTCCCTTTTTTTAATACGTTCTCGAAACTTAAACCAGTACCTTTAGCTACAGCGTTCATTGACCAATCACGACAAGGACAGTAACTACAAACATAAACATACTTGCCCAACCCGGAATTTGATTCCAGGATCTCAGTATTTTATACGTTAACCCTCACACCACAAAGGGCAGCTATTGATAGTCAAATAACTTGAATACGGATGTTGCCTGTTCATTCCTATTATTCTAGTTCGTTCTAATTCCAGATTGTTATAATTCATTACCATACTTAATATTCTCTCTCCTTTTTTCATCAGGGACATCGACTTCTCTTCCAATGAACCCCGTTCTGACCACTTTGGTCATCATCGCAGTCGTCTTAGTGCTGTTGGTAACCGTGGTTTCCACGGCACTTTACCGCCGACACCACAACGGTCGGCATCGTCGGCGGGGAGCGACCACCGGCAAAAGACACTCTGCAGGAGCCCTCGTGGTCGACAGCAACGCCACTGGTGGAACCAACGGGAGACTCGGGGGCGGCGGAGGCGGGGGTGGGGACATGACTGGAGACGATGGGTTGGGCGAAGATGGAACGGGGGGCGTGGTGCTTATCGGGGGGCAAGTGATCCAGGGGAACGGAGGCGGGGCTCTGCCCCTTCTGGGAGTCTCTACACCGACCGTCGCTGACCACCTGAGTGACGACGCCGACCCTGACGTCATCCCGAACAAACACGGTAATTGATTGGAGGCTATTCCTTCCTTATCAATCAAGGACTCTGATGCATTTCATCTTCCGGCCGTGCTAATTAATTTATCCTCCTAGGATGGTATTGATCGTCTTCTACGAAATCTCTTCTCTTATTTTTCAAGGAATTTGCGCGTGAACGAGCCAATTTTGATTTGTGCTGTCATACTTTTCCGTTTTAGACCAGACTCGTTCACTTAACTTGTCGACTCGGAAAGATTCTGTTTGTTTTAAGGAGGCTTCTTAAATAATGACCCTAAGATCTTGTGAACGAATGGCTTAGTATTATTTTTAAAACCATCCATAATTTATATCTCTCTTATTAGGCCGAAAGGGAATCTCTCTTTTTCAATTACAAAATTCTTACATTGATAGATTGTAAATAATGAATTCGATTTTTAGTCATCCTTTATCTCGCAAATTAACGTCCTGTCCTTATTTTGGAAACTTCAGCTGAAAATCTTTCTGCCGGAAACGAGAATCACGTCATTTAATAACTCGGGCTCCATTTCAGAAACGTAAACAGAATTAAGGAGAGGTAAAACAACTAACTGTTACACCACATCAGAAATACACCGGAATTCAGGATTTTTCAAAAAGTAACTATGAGCGATAAATTATAAGTTAACCCCTGCACCAATTACACCTATTCACTTGTACGCGGAGGTCTTAATTACTACAGTTATCTACTGACAGTAGTTGCAATAAAATATGTAATTTCAAGATAATAAATCACAACGTAAAATAAGTTTATCGTCTTATCCATTTACACTAAACGTTGGCTCCTTGGGTGTATTTTTATTGGCTCTAATTTTGTTATTTTCTCTTCTATTCATGCAGCTTTTATATTATCATATCAAAGTAAAATAAAACTCTATATATGTTATATTCCGATGAAATCTTTACATACCCAAGATATCGTGCGGTAGGGAAAATCAAAATTTTACGAAAAATAAGCCTTTCCTATAAGTCTTAGGATGATTAAACCCGCGTAAGAAAAACGATGATTTGGTGACCCATTTCCAAGGTGACGCTCAAGTTGCCGAAGAATGATGAAAGAATTGTCAGAAGAATGTAATCACCTTAGTCTTTCGCGAAATGAGGCGAAATGTAAACAAAGTCGATCACTTAGGCAAATAATATTCTATTTGCCCATCGCATCGCTTGCCCAATTCACACCCCGAGACATCTTCAGTCAATAATGCTCCCATCTTCATTTAGCCACAACCGCTCTTTCACTTCCCCTTATCCAGCGGAAATAATCGCCTCTCGTCCCCCCCACTTCATCCACATCATTCTCCATCCACTCCCTCCTACGCAAGCAATCAGAGGAGCAGAAAAATACGTGAGTTGTTTTCTTTTCCCCGAACGAAGAAAGCGGAGGACGAGTCGCATTGGCAGTTCTTAATGTTTCGGTCTCTCCACCCTCTTCTTCACTCCACTTAGCAATCCAACCCCTCACTCCTCTCGGGTTTCCTCCATCAATTTTCAGCGCCCTCTGCCTCCCTTCCCCTGGCTGCGTTGTCTCTCCTCGAGACCGCAGATAAGCATTTGTCCTTTTCGAATTAAAGGAAAGAGCCTGCTTCCAAGTCGTTTCGTCCCCTTATCTCTCGTTTCATAAGCAGCGATTCGTAAATTTTTCTCAGAGAGTTGTAGATGTATTTTCTGTAGAAATAGACTCGCTATTTCGTGAAAGAGAAAGAAGGTTGGAACACTGCTGTTAATGAATTAGAGGTTTAAAAACGCTCCATAAGCCGTATTTCGGCAAGCAGAACTCGTGCTAAGAGACAAACGGGAAGCTCCGGATTACCGATTTCTGGGAAGTCCCAATGATCATTTCAGATACAAAGTATCTATCCTTAGTGGGTCTCCACTAAGGAGGCCATCCTCTGACGATGTAGGCTTTGTCTCTGAAATTATCATTGGAACTACCCACAAATCAGTAATCTGGAACTTCCCGTTTATCTCTTAGCTCGAATTCCGCTTGCCGAGTTAAGGCTTACGGAGTGTTTTTAAAACTCTAATTCACTATTTTGTCACTATTTTGTACATCTTTGTTTCTTTAGAAATGTTAAGCCTTTCGGATAAGCTATGTTGCATTATTTGTTCCTATAGTAATACTTTTTTGACATATTTGATGCACTAAGGTCGACGCAATGACGTTGCGTGTCGAAAATCTCCTTAATATCTTCTTGGATAGGAAAAAATACTCTCGTATAATTCGCATACATATAACTCGTATATCGTTACCACTGCCATTTAACATTGCTTCGTTTTAACGTGCCAAATTTTCTCAGTTAAAGCGTCATACTCTATTCACTTCAACGAAAGATTGGAAATATCGAGGTGGAGTTAAGTGGTACAACAAAGATTCTTCTAAAATCTGTTACACACTCATTTTTCATTTTGATATAATAATTATTCCTTATATTAAAACGATGCTTTGCAATCTTTATTTTTCTGTGGCTCTTTTTCTCATTACATTATTACGTTCTATTCCAACTGCCAATCGATGCCACCGGAAGAGTATATCCAAAGAAAAATAGTTTTTGAGAGTTTGCTTGAAGTTTCAATTGTAATTATATTAATTATAAATTATGTATGGAAATAGGAGATTATTTGTTATTTCTATTTTAATAATTGTTATTATTGACGGACACGCATGTCTGTTCCTATCCAGAATTAATTGATACATTGACTTATTAATAAGGGTGAGATTTAGACGTTGTACCACCATGCAAGCCTCCCTTCCACCTAAACTCGTATGTCATTATAATAAGATATGTGCAAATGGTAATCCAAAATCAAATATTGCCCGGTGAGTTAGGACTCAAACCCGGACCTTGGAGTTGGAATAATATCACTCTAACCACTCCGCCACCATGTAAGATAAGAAATGTTTAGAAATATTTCGAGTATTTATTGGAGAAATGGTAAATTCATATTTCTCAAGACAAACTGTAAACCTTTTCAAACTGTCTTTGCGACTACCTCGTTTGTATCGGAGAGGACCCCTTTTCTCGAATTTTCGAAAAGCTCTCGTTTAGTTGCATCCCAGCTCAATTTAATGGATCGGAAATTCGAGTGCTTTCTTTTTCTCCACCGAGAAGAAGAAACGGCAGCGTTTCCGCAGAGGATGAAGATCATATGCATCGATCCAATTGATTTCTGTCGAGGAAAACTCGCTGTAGGAGGCCGTTTTGTTTTGTTGAGGAATTTGCAAGGAGATAGCGTTTTTTAAACTGTTTCGGATACTTGTATCTCATATCGTGTTTCGATTAGAAAGTCCATCGTCATGCTTTCGTGGCGAATATTCAGGTGTCGTTAATGGGTTTCGTTCCGTGGGAACTGGAATTCCGATAGCAAAAACATCCTTCGGGCGCAAAGTGGATGCGCTGTATTAGGACGGCTGATTAGTGCTCTTTGTGTGTTTTTCCTTTCGAAAGCCAATGCTGCGTTAAGTAAGAAAGCGAATAAGAAAAAGTGGTAGGTTTCGTGGTTGAAGTTTTTATGGAGTTGTTTTCTTTTCCTAAGAGACTCAGATAATCTTGAAATTCTCTTCGTTAAGTTTCCCTTGGCGGAAATAGATTATCGCGTATTATATTGTAGCCTGCCTGAACTTCTTTTGTTCTAGTTTGCATATCTGAAAATGTATACTCAAACCTGATTTTCTCTTTTGTAAGGAATGCAGAAACAAAAAGTTTAAAAAGTAAATCGGATATGCATTTCTCCTACGACGAATTTTAATGCAAATACTTAAGGTAACATTAAGATATATTATCTTTTACTAGTTTTGATATTATTTATCTCTTACGGTGATTAAAAAAAAGAGTTAGAAACATTGCAGTAAAATTCTTGCAATTTCTTATTCGTTATAGTTTGCGATTATCAAGGAAATTTGCCAAGATCATGAGGTTTATAATATGATACAATATAGTGCTATACAGTATAATACAGTGTTATGTGCAGTACTAAATTGGAACTAGAAAGAACATTTTCCATTTAACGTTTAAATGTCTTACAATGACAATCATTTTTGGGATTACCCACATTTCTACTCGAATTTTCCCTTTATTTTCTTTTAAACGACAGTGAATAATTTCCTAGGAAAGCTAATACAGAAGTTTCATATTGGCAAGTAACAGCAGCGAAATTAATAATTCCGAAGAGATTAAAATGAAGATTTTCTTTTAACGAAAGGTAAATTGTAATACTTGCTTTCATTAAGGTTTGGGGGTATTCTTAACCTAGGTACTGTAACTGCTGAGTTTGCCACATCGTATCAAAGGTCGTAACAGCATTCTATTTATATTGTATGCGTGCTTTATTGTCGGAGATACTGAATAGCATATATGGTTTCTTCACAGAAGTATTACATGTGAATTTTCACTATGGCCGATGTTCGGTTAGCGACCGAGGAAATTCAATTTAATAGAAAATTAAGGTGTCGCGGAGGAAACAGGTTTCAAAGTATGAATACATGATAAAACTACCCGTCTTCATATTTCATGTAACGGTCCATTTATCCTTGTTAAGTATGTCTCGGAATTAGAAGATAAATGCAATATCTTTAACAGATTTATCATATCTCATGAGATCATGAGAAAAGTAACTGCTACCTTTTATATCGTGTCCTAAGTTTTAGATCTTCTCTAATAAAGATTGACGAATAAGAAACCCACGCTATAAGAAACCATACACAAAGTAAACGATGATGAACTACCGCTAACACGCAGTGAAACCAAAAAATAGTAAGAATCAAAATACAGAGAAAATATTAATCAGTAGAGCTTCTTCGAATTTTCTCATACAGAACTATAAAAGTAAGATTGAAATTTGAAAATAAAAATATCCAGCAAAATTTATAGAAGTAGATAAAAATAATATATATCTATTAATATATAAATAACTTATCGTAAAACTATTGATACTTAGTGCTAAATACACCTCATCAATAAAAATATGCAGTCTTCGTAGTTCACATTTCGTTCACGACTTATGTTGGAAAGAACATAGGTGGGGGAATGCGTGCGGTAGCAATGGTTAAGGTTGTGTAAAGAGACAACACAAAAAGGATTACGGAACGGTTACCCAATATACATGAAATAAATATCCGTGTCTCGAGGGTGGACTGTTTCTCAATGAGAAAAGGAATGGAACCACCGATTTCGCGAGCGATTCAATTTGCACTCAGGAAGTGAACTTCCGCCATTGCTTCACTAGTGAAGTGGGTACGGACATGCCTTGCAGAGCAAATGATCTGTAGAAGTTCACATTCCTTGAATGTATGATGCTGAATTTCAATGCGCAATCGATTGAAAGGCATTTGCATGCCGAGTTACATTTAAAAAATGCCGTTCGAACTCAAACCTGTGAGTAGACCGAGGCCAATTTAAGCGACGTCAAAAACGATTTACGCATCAAATCAAAGCGCGCATTTTTTCGCCCTAATCCGCGAAAATTCCGTAAACGCTTGTAAATCCTCCGTTGACACCAAGGCGAGATCACCTATCCTTTATCGAGTTTGCCTTCGATACACGGATTTGACGAAAAAATCGGATTCCCCCGCAGACATAATATATCTTTCCCCGGTTTTGTTTCGCGTTTGAGCCTACCGGAACCCTCAGACACGTCGATGTGAAAAAATCCGAGGCGCTTCGCAAAAAATACATGGCACACAAAGGCAAATTACTCTCTTCGGGAAAAAATGAAAACGGCGCGCAACCCAAAATCGCTGTATGAGACTCTAGTTAAATTTAATTGGGTGCTCTCGAATGGAATTTTGTAAGCAGAACGGAAAAAAATGGAGAGACGGAAAATGGAATTGCGGTTTCGAAATCGCTCTTCTTTCGTTCTGTCTCTGCTGTTTTAACTTTTCTCCATTTTCCTTCTGTTTTTGCTCGTTTGTCGATAACTTCATTTTCTTTCTTACCTTCATCCCCTTCGAGCCATTTCCTTGATTCCTCATTTCCCTTTTCGCGTCTCTTCGGAGTTTTCTTTTTAAATAGTCGTTTTATGCATACAACACTTATTTACTTTGATGTAAATCAAAACAATTCATGGGTAAACCGCATTTCGTTGATAACTTTGTTATCCTAAAGGTTAATGTTTGAGTATTCTTAACAAATTTTTCCTAGCAAAGTTAAATTTTAAAAAATACAGGGAACTAGGTTAATTATTGTTCAGTAATATGGAATTTTCCTTAAATTTGACTTCAGTGATTGCCAGGCTCAAATATCCTCGAACCATCACCTCTCTCTATTTTCCAATTAACTGGAGTTCTTTTCTATTGAATTACTGTTTCATTTATTATGTATGACTTTAGTTTGGAATTGTGAAATGACAATCTTCGTGGACGGTTTAATCTAATTCGTCATCTTTCGATACCGAATTGATATTTTCGATATTTTACGAAAATCAGTTTTAGTGATTCCTAAAAGGAATTAGTCTTTTACTTAAGTTTCTTCATTTTTTGTTTCGTTTTAGCCTTCCTTTCATTTGCTTGCATCTTTAATTTGCTATCATAGCATTCTTATAATTTTTATGTTATCAAATAAGGTTTCATAATCCATTTAATGTTATACGATATTTCACAGCATTGTAACTTTCTTTGACTATCTACCTCCATTTAGGAGTTCAATTTAGCTTCGACATATCGCATTAATCTTGTTATTTTCATTTCAGCTCATGCTGAAAAGGCGTTTTAGTTATTATATAACAGTTAAATTTACACGTTTATGTCGAAACATTTGCAATTCCGGTTCTTTTATGAATTTTACCTTCCCTATTTTCGAAGTTATTTCTTTTCAATATGGTTATACAATCATCCCCAATTTCCCTCCAACTGCATTCATTTAGTATTTCTTTTGATCTAGATCCTTTTCGTGTTTTTCTGAATATTTCTTTAAGTCACGCCCCGCATTTAGATGAAATCTCTGAATACTAATCAAGGCGGAATTGACGCAGCTATATTCAATATTTTCCTCGTAAGAACATATCTCATGGTTAAGTCGTGTCTTCAATATTTTTATTTCCTAATAGGATTGAATCTTGCCATAGAATTCTGTTATTTTTAATTCTTGTTTAGCATCGGTTTAAAGAAAAAATTTCGGTTCAGTTCTGGTTCCGCTCCTTCCACCAACTTCTAACCGGTTCTAATCGGTATTTTCCGATCCATCCGCTGTAATATTATAACTGTTTGAAAGTTTGTTAAATTATTTCCAGCTTTTTCGGTCTTCATTTCATTACAATAAATTTGAGAGTAAAAGTTAGTAATAGTTAATTGTTAGTCGTAGCTAGACCAACCGGTTCCAACTGCTATTTGCTTAAACCTTACTCCAGTTAAACAAGTGAAATGTGCATTTATGGGAAACGAAATTCGGGCCGATATAAATACTGGTTTTTGGTTAAGGTTATAACATGACGTGAATTTGCTATTCATGAAATTCAATAGAGCTCTTTCGCCCTTTTCCGAGCTATTCAGTTGAAATAAATACTGACGGAAATATGGTAAAACTGTAAAGGATTTTCACCTTGAATTAGAATTAGACCAACCTCAATATCCTCCAAGTGATGTCGTTGTTCCGCTCGAATTAAATGCTATACACGTTTCTTTGACGTATTCGCTAACGAATTGACCGATTAACTTGAAATTGATAGCTTCTGTTCCGCAATTTAGAGCAATGTCAATTAACGGTGACTCTTTTTCGAGAGGATATTAACGTGTAAAGAAAATTCATGGCCTCAATTTTCAGCTTTGAAGGATAAAGCTTCTCTATGTATGAACCTGTGCTATTCAATCCATCGCGATATTTCTGTACCACTCTCTTCCAGTATTTTTTTTCCTTATTTTATGACCTCGGTGTTCTCTCTCTTCCTCTTTTCTATAACAAAACGTTTTCGCATCCAGCTGTATTCGTTGGTTCGGATATTTTGGTATTTGCGTTTATCACGACAAATTTTTCATATCATTTTTCTGAAATTAACGTTGTAGAGAGTGTGGTATTATCAAAAGGCGGTATTGAATCAGTGGTAAACGACTCATTCCAATTTTATGTAGCATATCTATTGTTTGCTACTTTAGAGCAATATTTGACGATTCTACCTTCACCGCCCATGTAACCTACATTTGTACTCACGTTTCCATTTATTCTGAGTGATCAGCTCGCCACTCAAATTTGTTTGCGGTTTTCCTTTATAGAACGGAGGGTATATTTTTCATTTTCATTTTTCCTTATCCATTGTCTCCCAATGACTTCTTTTTCCTTCGATAAGTTTGTGGTAACAAAATTTTTAAAATACTGCGCACGAGGTAGCATTGAAAGACAGCTCAATACATAGTCCGATATTTTTCCGTTTTTAAATAAATGGAATTAAGGTCACGTGGCTAAGTTAAAAGAATGTTACTATTGAATTTTCGGCATTTACTTCAGTACATACGGGATCCAGTAGTTTGACCAGAGCTTGAATGAGATCTGATGACCGAAATGCTTTCTTTGATATTCTTGTGCGATTTATGAATTTATTTTGCTGTTACTTAAGAGCAGTCGTTTGAGGCATTCATTTCAGTATTCCTCATGATTTTTAATATTAATTTAGAAAAGTGTTAGACTACATCGTTTACCGCATTTAAATTATTTTTAATAGATTGACATACAAGAAATGAAANTCCAGCCCATAATATTTCTTTCTTCAATAAAGAGAAGAGCTGATTAAATTTTGAAATTGCCTTCATTAAGAATACACCGTAAGAAAAGCTTCTCTATTGGTTGTTTCTGCCGTAAAAGCATTCAAGCGGCCCTCTTATACATATTACATTTATTAAATTAAAGTGATAAATTTACCTTTCCCAGAAACAATAGGTAGTATTGGCGGAGATTGTTATCTTTGAAAGTTTATAACTCCATTTTGTTACGTAATTAGAAAACGGAAACGCCGATGAAAAAAAGCTACCTTGAGTTGTGCATGGTAACATTTTGTGTTGGTCATTGAACAGTAGACTCAGCGCATATATTGTAGCATCTTGTATTTTTCCGAAGTAATTGTATAGGTTGATTTTTTAGGAAGAAATACCTCCTACGGATGGCGTCGATCTGTAATTATAATACAAAAATGAGCTATTTCAAAGTTCAATCCGTATGAATTTATTTATTATTTATGAATTTGTAATTACGTTTCAATTTCTCCATCTGGCCAGGTGGATCAAAATTAATATGGTAACTAATTTTAGAACAGTTGCTAATATATTAAAGTTTTGTATCTTCACGAGGGTATTTTTTAAACACTACATCTCTCGTTCACTTTCATATTGATAGAAAATTAATCGTACGGAATTAATAATATCTGGATCGTGACATTCTGCCCACTGTTAGCACGTTTATTAATGCTATAAATCTATAATAGAGTCACAAGCACCATGAAGTCATCAACAGTTGGTAGAGAAACCCAATGCGCATTTCGCTGCCGATAGCAGCATCCTCAGGAGTAGAAGCGTGACTATCACGCTTTTTAGTCACGCTTCTTTGGGTTTCTCTACCAACTTTAGATGGCTTCATGGTGCTAGTGACTCTATTATACTTTTGCCATCAGTGGTAAGCTTCCTTAGGGTATAAATCTAATCTTCTTTTCAATATCTACGCGGCAAAAACTATTCAAATGTGAAATTACTCTGACATTAATATGGGAATGTGATTTAATTTTTTTGCGATTCCTCAATGGGAAGCTCGCACGCTATTGGAATCTGTAAAACAAGCTACGAAATGTCCTATATATTTTATAAAAATAGCCATCATTTTCAGCCACACGTTCCTCCTCTACTCATTTGTATACATTTTTGGACGGTATTTTTTTAAACCGATTTCTTCGATCCTGTGATTGAGTTTTTCGAAAGACACTTATTCGGACGTAATTCATTCCGTTATACTCTCCGATTACTTTTCGATTGTGTTCTTTTTTCAATGCGCGCTCCAACCTCATTTGTTTGCGTAAGAAACCAAGTTCGATAAATCGTAATCCCATCAAATCAATGAAGGCGTCGATAAGGCCTCCTCCCATACCTGAATAAAATCGCCGTGGACAAAGCCTCTTCCTTTAGTGTCCCTATTAATTGCGATTCCCTCTCGAATAGAGTCGAAACAAAATGTCTACACGCGTCATCAAAAGAGCTTTCGAGAGCGGGGGAATAAAAATGGGCTTATTTTTCGTTATGTTTCCTTTGTGAGATTTTTTTTCCTTTTCTCGGTCCTTTCATAGCCATCGTCCCCGCTCCTGTGAAATGGAAGTTATTTACGACACGAGCTTTTTCAATTAATCCCGAGAGAGGAATGGTTGGAGCCCGGCGCAAGGCCATTTTAACCCCCGATTCATTTTAAAGAGAATATTTATTGAGCAGTTTTACTGGAATAACGGCCATCAGCTTACAAAATCTTTGGCCCGAAAAAGAATCAACCCAGATTCTATCCGCCTAAATTGCGAGCTTTATTTCGCTTTTACTGAGGCGTTTTGGAGGGTTAGCGCCCACCTTGAAACGTAAAGCGCTCGAGTTTAGGTCCGATGAATGGAGAGCAGAATAACGAATCGAAGAAGGATATTCCTTCACATTTATCTTTCTACAAATGCATCAAGTAGATTGATCGAAGTATTAGGGCATAAAAGTTTTTGTCTAATTTGTCATTAGAACGGGATTAGATTTGAATTCAAATGTTTAAGTACCTCACGCTACTGGGTCTCTTCCTTCTAAAAATAGGATTATCCAAATTTTTACTTCTAGTGAGAAAAATTATATCCTATAAATACTTCGGGTCCCAAATGCACTTAATTATCTTTTTTATCGTAATAAGCTAACTTTATGTTGCTACTTTAAGAGTTTTACGACAGAGATCTCGTTATTAAAAATCAATTTTAAAGGTAGATATTACAAACGTGTGTTTTTTTTCGTACTGTTACACTAAAGAAAGTAGAACAAAATTTAGTGGAAATAATTTGCTGCTGTACCGTACAGGTTAGGTTCATGGACCTAGTATTGAAATTTTTTATGTAAAATTTAAGGAAATGTTAATTAACGAGCACTGTTAACATCCGACTAAATGATGAAAAATAGCGACCTCGCTGTTAGTCACAGGAGTACATGTTCACTTAAGTTTCGTTAACATTATCGAATAGAGTAGCAAATATCGATGCGATGGTTTTTTGTGTGGTTTTCTTGTTTCGAGATATATGGAGTAGTTATATTTCCTTATTTTAATGAAGATGAACTATTTTTTAAAGAGTACAGTAAAATATTAAAGTCAGACCAATTCCTGGCTTTCGATCATTATTAACTCTTTTTCAGACTAAAATGTCGTTCCGATTTTTAATATTGTAATATATAAAGTGTTTGCGAATTAGTATTTACTGCAGCGGTAGGTGTCAATCATTTTCTGGTAGTTAAAATCTTTAATCTCAAATCAAAATGAAATTTGAATAAAAGAAGATTCAAGATTTTGAATTAAATATATATCCAATAAAGTAGGCTATTAATATGAAATAACAATGTTTAGATGCGCCTGTGATAAGTTATTTAATGTTAAGAAAGGCATTCCCAAACTCGTAAATATTACTGATGAGTGATCATTTCCGGAATATTTTGATATTGAGGATATACAGACGCGAGAAACTATTTATCCCTGGCTTTAATTGCTATTTATCTTTGGGTTTTAATTATTTATCCTTGGGTTTAATTATCATTTATCCTTGAGTTTTAAGGTGCACACCTCAGTCTGCAAAGCTAAGCACCTTATTCTTTCTCTTACTCTCCCCTTTTATTTTATGGTTTCATGACTTTATCTAGAGTAACCTTTTTTGTGCACTTGGCTTTAAATAATATATAATATAATTTCTGATGTCGCTCCACGAGGTACGGTCAATTATTGTTAATAATTTATGATTGAAAGTTTCAATTTTCTACTGATTTATGGATTAGCGTAATCTCTTGTTTTAGATGCCAATGTGTTGCAACTGAGCTACAGTATATCTACTTTCCTAGGTAATTTACAACAGTAGATAATATTTTTAACGTCAGATAAAATAAGTCAATCAATTTTCTTATTATAGCTACACCGGAAAACCATAAACCTTCCTTAACACTAATTACGGAGGAAGGCTGAATTCAATATCCAGCCCACAATATTTCTTTCTTCAATAAAGAGAAGAGCTGATTAAATTTTGAAATTGCCTTCATTAAGAATACACCGTAAGAAAAGCTTCTCTATTGGTTGTTTCTGCCGTGAAAGCATTCAAGCTGCCCTCTTTTCTTTCTCCTTAAGCGTCTGTCAATTTCGAATATTTAAATATCTATCCCGGAGGTATGAAGAAATCTCCATCCTCTTTCCCTACTTTCTCCAATATTTCATTTCAAGCTCATTCTAATTAGTTTCTGAATTTTCATTCCGCGTTTTTCCCATCTTTCACAGCCTTTTTGTTCTTTAGAAAAACGCGCAGATTGCTTCTGTGCTAAAACAGTTTCCTCATGAAATTCTGGTTGAAAATGCATCAGAGCCGAAGGTTTTATTCTGTGTGATGTTGTGTTTAACATTAACACGTATTAACTCAAAACCTCCAATATAATGGCATTATTAATACTCATATGAATACTATATGAATAATCCTACATATGAATGCTAATTTTAAGTACTAACTCTCGATAATTTTTTAAAAAGTAAAATATTATCACATTGCATTAAGATGACTTTTTCTTAAAAATAAAAAGTTGCTTTATTTCATAATATTATTAATGGTTTGAATTGAATTTTGATATCCTAAAGCAATTTTTAACTTTACGTTTTTAATACATAAAATTTAAGTCTTAATTGCATGGAGTGTGGTCCTTCCCTATTTCCTAACCCTTCTGCGATGTACAGACACCCAATAACCCACGGAAAGTTTTCATGGGCTTTTGAAATCGATCTGTAACCCTGAACTTCACCACTTATCTTCAAGTTGTATGTCGAGGAACGCAGTAGATTGCGTGGAGATCTTGTAGCTTTCTACAACAGCAACCACCAGTAAATTAAATTTACGAGCTAATACTGTAAAGAATCTGGTTCTTCCGCAAATTTCATAAGTGACTGGAAGTTTTCATTCCTTTCTAAATTTTTCCAAAGCTTATTATTGCTGCTCATCCCGGCTAAATTCCTTGTTTAGCCCACAGACAGCGACGTCAAACATCCTTGTTTTAATTACCTACCCAAGTTTTAATTAGAGCACTAACGGTTGAGCGACGTTCACCCGACTTCGAATTCATTGACACTTAATAAGGCAAAATTAAAAAATACGCCGGTCCTAATCTTGGCGAGACTAATTAGGAACCCGCATCTTAAAATATCCTTTCTCCGGAATTAAAAATAACTTTGCCCGTGATGAGAGCAATATTGGACAGAAAAAGAAGCAAATAGGTGGGCGATTCCGAGAACAAGCCGCATAGTCTTTGAGAATGGAATATACGCTTATAACTTCCAGAAGTCTTCGCCGCTTAAACCGAATAATTCCTGTACTTTTCATTCGTATATCATCCCGCAGTAATCCCAGTCTTCCCCTTTCGCTGAACCTTTCTTACGTTTAAGAAGTAGCTCCAGGAACCCCTTGAAGATCTAGTTATCTTCCCATCTAAACTTCCCCCTTTCCCCGACTTAATCCCACCCTCATCACTCCAACCCCTTCGCCCCCCTTAATATTCGACACAACCCCTTCCGCCCCATCCTATTTCATCCTTTAATATTCCTCGAGATCCCTTACTCCCCCGTTTCTCTGTATCCTCCCAATCCTGTATAGCCAGAGAGTCTCATTTCCTTAATTGTATGCTAACGGCATTCCGCAGAGCGAAGGCCTTTAAAAGGCTTCATGAAGATTTACAAGACTCCTCCGCAGAGAAGGAGAAAAAAGAAGGACGTAGACGGTTGCGAAGACGTCGTGAGGGAAGAGTTGCCCCTGGAGCTGAACATGACGGAGCTTCAACAGGGCCACATAACTTCCAAAGACCCCCAGCAGATTAGCGGGGTGAGTGTTTTATCTGGACATTTTTTTCTTTTCTGGTTACGTGAGCGAATGGGCCCTCGATGATTGCTTGCGATTAAGTGAGAGCAGCGATGGCCAACGTGTCGAGGAAGGGTGTTTGTTACTGGAAGGACAAATCTTCTCCATGCTGGGGAAGTTTTCAATATCAATTAAGAAGTTACCGTTACGTAGTATTTTTCTACGGATCGATTATCCTAGTAGTTCTAATTGAACGTTTGAGTCTCAAGTAAAAGACTAAAAGGGCGAACATACGAGTATCATCATCTCCTGGAGGATCATAATTTCGTTTGAAGATGTAGAAGCGTAGAAAATTGTCTATAAAAGAACTGAAATCTAGAAGAAATGGTAATTACAGTCAATAGTTTACTAAAGGTATAGGCTAGGGTAGAAGAAAAAGAAACGAAGGAGAAAAATATGATGTAGCCGGAACTCGAACCCGGATCTCGCACGTGCCTGGTGGTTAAACCAATTGAGCTACCACGACAGAACCATTTCTCATTTGAATTATACGGTAGGAGATTTAAGTACCGTCAAAATTTAGCATTAGAGAAAACAAATAGTGGAAAGTTTATCCCCATAATGGCAAAGGAATGAAATATCATAGTTGGCTACTAAAAACCTACTTCAACGTCCTCTTAGCATGTATTACTTAGAGTTACAGCTCCATGCCCAAAACTTTCGTGCTGCATGAGTTATGGGGCTTCAATTGTGCTAACAATGTGAAATATTTTGAACCGTTTAAACTTTCTTAATCTTGCAAAAGGTGTGCTTAATTTCATATCAAATAATACAATAATAATAATATATGGGAATATATATCACAATATTTAACAATAAATATAAATTAATGTTGAAACAAATAACAATATGGATTTGTTAATTTAAAATATTCAAGTTTGTAAAATGAATAACAAAACAGGCGTATTCGTATTAATTTTGGTTTTACAATAAAGTCAGCCTACAGATTCCCGGGTTCTCAGGTAACTGGGAAACTCAATGATATATTACTCAAATATTCGGCCGCAAAAACTTCACTTAACTTCCTACAAAGGAAGGTATCTATGTCTGGAAGGAGTAAAACGGTATTCTGGGAAACATGCATATTTCAAAGAAATATGCATGTTTCCCAGAATTGGCGGTATAAAAAGCTAGTAATAAATCCAGAATCCAGACTAGGAAGAATAGACAACAATAGCTAAAGATGTCCCGCAAATAATTCTTGGTATTCTCATCGGAATGCACAGGAAATGCTTAAATACGGAATGAAAAGTGGGCCTACGAATGGAAGTGGAATATTTAATGAAAGTGGAATACGAAAATAGTTGCTCGCAGATTACGTGAAAACTTTCGCTACAGAGATTTCCGGAAAGTCAGAATTAGCACAAATTCGGAACTTTCTGTTAATTCTCAGCCGGTTCCTTTTAATATCTCATGGGCGCTGCAAGAAATATCTACCTTCGGTCTGCCTCTATGTATATCTACTTTCCTAGGTAATTTACAACAGTAGATAATATTTTTAACGTCAGATAAAATAAGTCAATCAATTTTCCTATTATAGCTACACCGGAAAACCATAAACCTTCCTTAACACTAATTACGGAGGAAGACTGAATTCAATATCCAGCCCATAATATTTCTTTCTTCAATAAAGAGAAGAGCTGATTAAATTTTGAAATTGCCTTCATTAAGAATACACCGTAAGAAAAGCTTCTCTATTGGTTGTTTCTGCCGTAAAAGCATTCAAGCGGCCCTCTTTTCTTTCTCCTTAAGCGTCTGTCAATTTGGAATATTTAAATATCTATCCCGGAGGTATGAAGAAATCTCCATCCTCTTTCCCTACTTTCTCCAATATTTCATTTCAAGCTCATTCTAATTAGTTTCTGAATTTTCATTCCGCGTTTTTCCCATCTTTCACAGCCTTTTTGTTCTTTAGAAAAACGCGCAGATTGCTTCTGTGCTAAAACAGTTTCCTCATGAAATTCTGGTTGAAAATGCATCAGAGCCGAAGGTTTTATTCTGTGTGATGTTGTGTTTAACATTAACACGTATTAACTCAAAACCTCCAATATAATGGCATTANTGATTTCTTTTTTGAAATTTCAAAAAAACTCACTCTTCGGAAAGAATTTTAGGTTAAAACTTTCCTATGCATTGGCCATCGCTGACAGAATTAGTCCCTTCTACTGAATTTCATCTTCAAGGGCTGTTTTCGCCGTTTTTTGCTTTTATTTGGAATGATTTTAATGTCTATAATTGCTTTGGGGTTATGCGCTGCTCTGGAATGCCCAAAATTGCTTTTGCACGCTGAACCTTTCTTACGCTGCTGTCAGAGAATTCCTTCCGTTTATTCTTTTTTGCTTTCTAAACACTGCTTCTCGGAACTGATTGCCCTTTTACAGCATGCATTTTAATTTTTCCCGTTTTCTTTTGACCCTCAGGGCAATTTAGGAAATTGCCGAACCTCCCCCTTAACTTACGCTTAAAATTACAGCGTAAGTTTTGAATACATATGCATTCCATCACAGAAGTATGAATAAATTTTGCGCTTTGATTTTTTCCGCTTTGTAAACACACGTCGAATCGTATTATTTTGTACAAATCTTCGAGTTAAACGTGACAGTACTATAATTTCTCATAAATTCCAACCAACTTATTATCTCCAAACTAATGAAACTATAAGAGAACGTTATGATCAGCCTTTATTAATTTAAAAAAAGGAATCACAATGTAAAGTTCATGATGTACATTTATGCAGGCCACATGGTTAAAAAGACATATTATGGTCGTAATAATGTGAAATATATACTAACACGAATGTAGCAAATCTATAAAAAATCCGAAAATAATGTTAAAAAATTCTTAAATTCAATTTTGAATTAACCAGAAATAAGAAAGGTCGCACATCCGCTGAACGTAAGGGTCTCAGCTATTTGGCTATAAATGTGATTACTAATATAATGAAACAGCCTTATAAGATATAAATCGAGTACTATCGTTAAAACTACTTCGACAGCTGAAGTCATTCCACACATACTATAAAGTTATAGTTCCTGGTTACTTAAAAAACATCCCGAAATGAACAGAAATTTACGAAGTACAGTGGAATTTGATTGTCCATGTTAATGCGGACCAGGGCCACTACGAATAATCGAAAACTAGGGTAATACGGAAGGGTCGCCTTGTTTTCTTTAAATTTGAAATGAACACGCTATTTCCATACCTTGTCGTAGTACGACGTGTATTTGCAATTTAAAGTTCACCTTGATATAAACGTTTTTAAATAAAATATTTCTCTTTCTCTTCATATCATATACGTCAATTGTCTAGATGCAGTTCTCACTTCTTTTCTCCGATTATCTTCTGATTATTATGCCGAAGTTTGCTTGTCTATACTAAGATGGCTTGATAAAGTTATAGTGAAAGTAGTTAAAGCTGTTTGTAGTTATATAAGTGTGAAAGTAAAAAAGACGAAGGACGCAAATATGTACCGCGAATAATACAGATCCTCGCTTAATTGGGACTCGGATAATCCAGACTCTTCTGTGCCTAAAAGGTCATTCATTAATTCGGACTTTTCAGATCCACTTAGATATGCAAATTAAAAGATTCTTAGCTCTGAGTATAATACCTTGGCAACGTTATTTTGACGTTTCATCCTTTCTCTTCCGTCTTACTACGTCGAATCTCGATATTACCAAAATATCTTTCGTGGGCTCTTGTATATTTCATTAGCCGCCCACCCACCATTTTCTTCCATAATCTTTCCGAAGTATCGTTGTTAGAGAAAATGAACTATAAATATCACCCAAAAGAAAGATGCCTTTAGTATAGTTGTTACAGACTTTTATCTCCTATGTATCTCTCGATCTAATCTCCTTTTTATTCGGCTGACAGAGCACTTCTGTCAGCGACTTTCTCTTCTCTCGAAATTTATACAGATTCCGAGAGGACGTTAAGACTTTCTAAAACCCTTAGACGAGGCATCCAAAATCCGAACTTAAGTAAAACGGCACGCGGTGCAAGACTTCGCTTTTGTATAGAAGCAATAAACATCGAAGAGATTTCGTCTATAAGAATTCATTCACTTGATTTGCTGCAAATTCAGGTTAAAAGGTTAATGTTTAGGTTAAATGATGATTATCGTGTGCGGTTATCGTCCGGTAAGCTGATCAACTTTGAAACTGTGGCACCGCATTTTACTGTAAATGAACACGAATTTCAAGTATTACAATTAGATCTGAAGTGGTGGAAGAATGTCTAAGAAAAATCTGTAAAAGTACCCATCTCCTTTCCTGGCGTTTTAAATCGTTGAAATCGCAGTTTATTTGTTTTATTTAAAACGCAGTTATAAGGCGATCAGGAAATAAATATAAAAATATATTATTTTCCACAAGGACTCCATATTGATGGAGAATTTTCGTATCTGGCTCCTGGAAATTTGGCTTTTATTGTAACGTGTCACTTGATCTACTGCTGGCATTATGTCCCTTTACCTAGAAAATAAATTATTTCTGTTAATTACTAATTTTATCCCTTCTTACATAACGTTAACTTAGCCCTCGGACTGTTCCATATTTGTGATTTTGTTAACGATAAGAATAATAATAAACGGAATCAAGAATCTTTTCAGGTTTAGACAAGTTATTCAAAGTCAAAATTTAATGAATGTGGTGTGTGTGACGAATGCAACACGTGTGATGCGTATTTTCTATACTCTGAGGACCCTGACTCGTGAAGCACTAAATTAATTATCAAGTCTATTAGTATATTAAGGAGCTACTTTTGCATATTCGACTACCGAGCAAAACGCGAAAATGACCNGGTTCCGAATCTCATTGTCGACTTCCGTGGAATCACTTGTCTTAGCTTTGCTCTCAAAGGTGTCTGTTATCGGGTAATCAAAGGAACTCCGCAGAGTCCAATTTACCTCCTCAGCCGAAAAGCCGGTTATCATATCAAACATCGTTGTTTGGAGTGGATCTCCGATGGAAAGGCAGCCCCTGTGAATAACTGATCCGAAGAGATTTTGAGGAGAAACACGTCGCCCTGAATACTTCGCGCGTCTGGTTTGTGGGGGATTAAAAATAGCGAAGGAAAAGATGTGTTTATGAACTTTCATTTAAAGGTGAAGCACGCTTGATTCTCGATGTTATTTGCACATCCTCGCCGGAATCTCTGCGTCTTCACTATAGCAGTGTTGCAATGTCCTCAGTGATGCATTCGGCGTCTGAATTGAATTATTCCGTGATTTGTTTTAGTGAGCTATTCTGTTTGCAAAACTGCTGATACTTGGAACTAGAAATAAATTCCAATATAGTTAACGGTTTCAACGATAAACTTGATTGTCTATTAGATTTATTCATAGTTTATTTTTAAATTTTAGTTTCACATTTGAGATGTTTTGAATATTACGGTGGTTATTCATCGATTTATTAAATATTGATAGATATCATCATAATTTTTCTTGCCATGATCATTTTGAAACTGGGACACTGATTTAGATTTTTTTCGACGCATGCAAACCTGATTTTCAAAGTTACGGGGCATTAAGAGATTCGGAAAGGAGAAGAGGAGTAAAATGAACGCTGCGTTAGGACAGGACAAAAGAGAGCAAGAGAGAGACACTTAGAGAGGAAAAGGAAAAAATGGACGGGAGCTGTAAGAGTAGTTATTTGGAAGGAAGAAACATTCGCTGTCCGTCCATCTTCCTCCAGATTAATTCGAAGCCTTTTCCGTAAGGGATCGCTCGCGATGGAATCCAAAATTGCTGTGTTATGTGCGCTAAGAGAAAGGGCGCCCTCTTCTTTTCTTTTAACGAAGGGCGTGGGAAATTAGAGGCAGAAGGAGAGGAAGGGAAAGGAAGCTTTGGAAGAGACGTTAAGATTAAGGAATTATGTAGGTCTCCGGAGAGAGTAATTTGTCTACGAAGCAGTCCATTAATAAGGAAGCAGATCATAATTAGCATTTTCGGTAAACATCTTCACCTTTTTATTCATCTCCCCTCCGATGATTTTTATCCATTTTCTATTGCAAAGGCTACCGTGTCTCGTATTAAGAAATACGAACCTAATGCATTTCTTACGGAGTGCGGACCTGAGTACAGGAGGATCCAGACCTTTAAATTCGATTTCTATTAGCGATAATTACTTCCAGAGTAAGGAGTAAATGAAAATCGAGGATCGTAATTTAAAGAAACGATATCGCTATAAAATACTGTTACTTTGAGTTTAACTTTGCTTTACCTTATTTTTCTGGGATGGAAATGCTATCAACACATAATATTAGAGATTTAGAGTATGTCATAGGCTACGGAGCCTGGTACCTAAAGACCCTTAACGCTGTACATTCCAGTGACTCATTTTTCTCAACATAAAATAAATTTTCGTTGTTGATTTAAAGTTAAAATATTGTTTATAATTAA
The DNA here is from genome assembly GCA_000376725.2 of Ladona fulva. Classification (NCBI taxonomy): domain Eukaryota; kingdom Metazoa; phylum Arthropoda; class Insecta; order Odonata; family Libellulidae; genus Ladona; species Ladona fulva. The sequence goes on along the minus strand of KZ308359.1, from coordinate 3,117,949 downwards.
TTATGATTATATATATTCTAAGTAGACGTAAGGTAAAGTGTGAATAATGATAAAAGATTTTTTAAAGACTTTCGATAAAATACATCTTCTGATTTTTATGCATAATTTTGATTCCAAGCTCTAAAAAATCTTCTTCATAATTTAAACACTAATTATCATTTATGCCATACGAATACATCTGTCCCTTACGAAATGATGAACCTTTAATGATATAAAACATTTAGGTGGCTGCAGTCAGAATTCGAATTTGAAGAATTTATACTGAACACTATTTTCTAAATAATGATATGAAACACTGAAAAGTATACAGATATCTTATAGCTTTATTAAAAAACAGATATTACTAGAGATAACTTCTAAGTTCGTGTAATACATATGGAGCTAATATGTATTACGCGAACATGCACATAAGTTATCGAGTTTCTTGTCCATTCTTTCCCTACGAATGTTGTGGCCCATTTAGCTATTCTGAGTGAGAAAAATACAAAATTATGATTAATAGGATTCCATAAGGGCGAGCTTGAGGCTGCCAAAGTCTCATCGTGCATTTAACCTTTCGTCATATGAATGTAACAGGTGATTGTTGAATAAAAAAGTACAGTAGAGAACTACTTTGTAAGTTTAAAAATCTATGTTTGCTCTGTGGAAAAATTATACTATAGCAGAAAATTGATACTTGGAAAAATAAATACATTCTGGCCAAAGTAAACAAGATATAATTTGGAGATTTAATTAGGCAATTTTGGAAAATCGTATTCCATCCATTATTATTCATTCAGATTGCACGGAAGGTCTTACATAAATTTGAAGTTGTCCATTCAACTTTAACAAGCAATGTAAAATATTCTTAGCTTAGTATATAATACCTTGGTAACGTTACTTAGCTATTTTCTCCTTTCGCTTTCGTTGCACACCGTGGCATTTTAGCATCACCAAAATCTTCCGCGGGTTCTTGTATACGGGAATTTCACTGGTTTCCCACCCACTATTTCCCGCGAAAATCTTTCCCCCTTCGATATTCCGCCCACCTCCGTGAGCTGCTTTTAGTTTGTTGGAGTTGTCAAAACTTGGTGTGAATCGCGGGGGTGGCTGCAACCCCAAGGAGAAGGCTCGTCGGCCTAAGAAGCTTTCTCCCGCTGTGGAATATTTTATATCGAAAGTGACTTCGTGGAAGCTTTTTGGGCGGTTCCGAATCTCATTGTCGACTTCCGTGGAATCACTTGTCTTAGCTTTGCTCTCAAAGGTGTCTGTTATCGGGTAATCAAAGGAACTCCGCAGAGTCCAATTTACCTCCTCAGCCGAAAAGCCGGTTATCATATCAAACATCGTTGTTTGGAGTGGATCTCCGATGGAAAGGCAGCCCCTGTGAATAACTGATCCGAAGAGATTTTGAGGAGAAACACGTCGCCCTGAATACTTCGCGCGTCTGGTTTGTGGGGGATTAAAAATAGCGAAGGAAAAGATGTGTTTATGAACTTTCATTTAAAGGTGAAGCACGCTTGATTCTCGATGTTATTTGCACATCCTCGCCGGAATCTCTGCGTCTTCACTATAGCAGTGTTGCAATGTCCTCAGTGATGCATTCGGCGTCTGAATTGAATTATTCCGTGATTTGTTTTAGTGAGCTATTCTGTTTGCAAAACTGCTGATACTTGGAACTAGAAATAAATTCCAATATAGTTAACGGTTTCAACGATAAACTTGATTGTCTATTAGATTTTTATAAGACTTTTTAGTTGCACCTTTATTATATTAATAAATTAATATGGGGTTTATAAAGTAAGATGTATAGCTGATATGTAGTTATGACAAGGGATGTGGTTGACACCTTGAGAAGAGTTCTAACCCCAGCCTTTGTAAGAGTAACAATATTATTAATAAGAAACTTAAGGATGATTTTACCCAAAAATATATGCCCAACATACCAAGAATGCCTATACGTTTTGGCAATATATTTACTGTTGGTGTTGCGGCATTATAGTATGGTCAGTGTAATACTGAAATATTCACAGAATTAAATGAAGCTAGGGGTCTTCGTATATTTCATATACTAACTTTTATTTCGTTAATTTTTACTTAATATTTAAGTAAAAGCTTGGTCGAGGTTACGAAGACCTGTGGTTTTATTTAATTCTTTGTCATGATTTTCTACGATCTCTTGCCATCGCATATTGATTATATTTTAATTTTTGGAACGATGTAGTAACATTAAATTATTTAGACAGACCTTCCAAGAAGAAAAAAAATCGCTATTTATTATACATTTCATTACTTAATTACAACTACATTGATCATTTTACTTTCAATTAAGGTAATAAACGATAATAGATATAATTTCATTATATCGTAAACATGTCATAAACGAATAAGCATATAATTTCATTGCGTAAAATTGCTCCGGGGAGGGATGAAAAGGCTGTAGGTTCCACATTCTGAACAAGATAGTAGAAATACTTCGGGAAGGGTTATGTCTGACTTTTGACGTAAAGGTGTGCACCTAGAAAAATTCCTAAGAGAAACGGGAAACCCGGGATCGAGTCTCTATACCGTAAGATATCTTTCATGTCCATTTATTCTTGGGAAGTCCATTTGTTGAGGTTTAAATGGATTACTCAGAGAAATCTTGTATTTGCACTACCGCGAGCTCCCCTTGGTTGTTGAATACATAAGAGAGACAAACTGCAAAGCTCGTACTAGTTGATTGCTGTGGAAGTAAAATTCGTTCTTTCGTAGATATTCCATCCCTAATGTAATGCATGTTTAGGTGTTGGCTTGTGTAGTGGTAGTTGCTTTTGTGCGATTAATCTCTAACTGCATGACTTTAACGTTAACCACTAACCTTGGATTAATCCGTTACTAAAAGACGGTGTCCGAGTAGCAACTAGTTTTGTAGCATCTTCGGGTTCTCTAAAAACATAACCCTCAATCCTGAGGTATTATCAATTATTAATTGAGTTCTCTGGTTTAATGTGGTAATTATTATCCTATAAGTTGGCTATTAATTTGCATACTGAACCAATGGTTGAACATTAAGAAAACATTTTCAACTGAGAGCAGTATTCTGTTCTAATTCTTCACAGATAAAATTGATTTTCTTTTATTATCAATTCTTAAAAAATGTTAATTGTTGTTATTATTATCCGTGAAAAGAATAAAGGAAGGAATCTCAGTGCTAAAAGTTT
>KZ308359.1:3046525-3114366 GCA_000376725.2 Ladona fulva | reverse complement strand
AAATCAGAAGGGTGTTATTAACAATGTTGAGTATCACCACAAATAATTATTATACTATTCCCTACTCTAATATAGTGTACCATAAGTAGATTAACATTGTCTTAACTTGTATTCTTTTTCTCGGATTTTTCTTTCGCAAACATCGCTTCGATCGACGCCTTTGCCACGTATCACATCACCACCGGAAACATCGAAACCATTCCCGACTACGATGGACTTGACAACGCCGCTTCTCGTTGGCAGATCGCTACGCTGAGGGCCCACAAAGGCGTTACTGCAAATTACCCGATGGACCCCCTTCCCCTGCACAAACTCGAGATCACTGCCTCAAATAGGATCCAAGAGAGCTGTATATAGCTTTGTTTGTAAATAAATGAAAAATGCATGGAGGAAACCAAAAAAATGGAATAAACACGTAAATAAAAATACAAAAGATTGGGATTATCTTTCATCCCTAAGGGTTGAAAATAAGGCGTCTTGGTTACTAAAAAGTGATACAAATGTTGAATTCAATGGTTATGTATAAAATTTGAAATCAGCGAATGCAAATAAAAGAGCGATTTCAAAACCTTTTTTACTAATGAGAAATTGCTATTATACTTAAAGTAAATGTTCTGTAAACAGTTTTGTTAGTTTTTATTTCAAACATTTTGGCCTGTTTTTTCCGCGTATTCAGTTGGGATGCATTAGGACTTCTTACCCTTCACGTTCACGATAGTCGATGAGAATTTCGTGTCATATTGTGCTGTCGCAGTATTCTCTTTACAATGTTATGAGGAGTGATTATTTTTATTCCTTTCACTCAAATTTCTTTTTATCAAACATCTCAAACTTATTCTGGGGTTGCGACCGACTGGTTGGTATCTCTTGTTCTTCATCTTCGTAATTCTCAAGAGATAACTCGAAAGGTCGCGTTACAGATGGAAGTTAGTTTTAGAGAATTACCGGCATTAATTTTTCAATCACGATGAAGTGCAACGAATCCTCCTTTCTGAATGATACTAGTTCGTGGTTTTCATTCCATACTTGAAGTGATAGTATCACTTGAGTGAACACTAAAAAGTAATGATTTTTTTGTATTTATAAAGCTATCGCTAAATCATATGGAGGAGATTTGCGCATACTAGCCCACGTACACTATTCTGTTAGGAAACAACCTCTGGTGACTGAAGAGCTTTTCAACCATATTGCGCAATTCTTGTGAATATTAAGTGGATCATATTCCTTTTTAGCTGAGCTAGCAAATTACTACGTGTATATCCAATTCGAATGGAAGTTCAGTTCTAACTGAAGAGCATCCTGACGACTCCATATACGTCCTAACGAAGAATGATTTTCCACCGCTGGACAAGGAGTGTATTTTTTTAAGATTTTAGAAGGCCTTGGCAGATTTTAATAAGCTTGTAAGGTTCACAAGGTTTGGAAGGATATCTCATTACATTATTTTGATCAAAACAATTATCAACCTCGAAAGCAAGCCACATTTATAATACACTGATTTATATTTATATAACTTATATGCAAAATGTTTCGAGATTTATCCTTTAACGGTATTCAGAAGTAAAGATATTAAGATTTTTATCTTCATACCAGAGGCTTCATTTCCTAGTGATTGCTGTTCAGAGTACTGCAAAGTTTCAACTGATACTCGGCGTGGAGGATAAACAGTCCGGAAGGCCTAATATTAAGGGAAATGGTACAATCTACCGCAGAAATTCGATCGAGATGAGAAAAATGATACAATATGCATTTCTTCAGGCACAAACTTGTAGCAGAACTCCATAATTGAAGAATTTAAAAAGTACATAATATATAGAAATACTTCGGGAAGGGTTATGTCTGACTTTTGACGTAAAGGTGTGCACCTAGAAAAATTCCTAAGAGAAACGGGAAACCCGGGATCGAGTCTCTATACCGTAAGATATCTTTCATGTCCATTTATTCTTGGGAAGTCCATTTGTTGAGGTTTAAATGGATTACTCAGAGAAATCTTGTATTTGCACTACCGCGAGCTCCCCTTGGTTGTTGAATACATAAGAGAGACAAACTGCAAAGCTCGTACTAGTTGATTGCTGTGGAAGTAAAATTCGTTCTTTCGTAGATATTCCATCCCTAATGTAATGCATGTTTAGGTGTTGGCTTGTGTAGTGTTATTTGCTTTTGTGCGATTAATCTCTAACTGCATGACTTTAACGTTAACCACTAACCTTGGATTAATCCGTTACTAAAAGACGGTGTCCGAGTAGCAACTAGTTTTGTAGCATCTTCGGGTTCTCTAAAAACATAACCCTCAATCCTGAGGTATTATCAATTATTAATTGAGTTCTCTGGTTTAATGTGGTAATTATTATCCTATAAGTTGGCTATTAATTTGCATACTGAACCAATGGTTGAACATTAAGAAAACATTTTCAACTGAGAGCAGTATTCTGTTCTAATTCTTCACAGATAAAATTGATTTTCTTTTATTATCAATTCTTAAAAAATGTTAATTGTTGTTATTATTATCCGTGAAAAGAATAAAGGAAGGAATCTCAGTGCTAAAAGTTTCAATTTAGAAACTATTCCTTCATAAATGTAATTTTAAAATTGTGCGATATCTTGATTTAAGAATACTGCAAGTAATGCGATATTCTTTTCAAATCATTAACATAATTTACTAGATTTACAATGGTATTTTTGTGGTTTACTTTTGTTGTTGTAAAATTTGAGTGATATTAATCTTGTAGATGAGGTAATAAATGTCAATGTCTCAGTAAATTATTTGTATGAAAAGTGTTTGAAATCTTAAATCAGAAGGGTGTTATTAACAATGTTAAGTATCACCACAAATAATTATTATACTGTTCCCTACTCTAATATAGTGTACCATAAGTAGATTAACATTGTCTTAACTTGTATTCTTTTTCTCGGATTTTTCTTTCGCAAACATCGCTTCGATCGACGCCTTTGCCACGTATCACATCACCGCCGGAAACATCGAAACCATTCCCGACTACGATGGACTTGACAACGCCGCTTCTCGTTGGCAGATCGCTACGCTGAGGGCCCACAAAGGCGTTACTGCAAATTACCCGATGGACCCCCTTCCCCTGCACAAACTCGAGATCACTGCCTCAAATAGGATCCAAGAGAGCTGTATATAGCTTTGTTTGTAAATAAATGAAAAATGCATGGAGGAAACCAAAAAAATGGAATAAACACGTAAATAAAAATACAAAAGATTGGGATTATCTTTCATCCCTAAGGGTTGAAAATAAGGCGTCTTGGTTACTAAAAAGTGATACAAATGTTGAATTCAATGGTTATGTATAAAATTTGAAATCAGCGAATGCAAATAAAAGAGCGATTTCAAAACCTTTTTTACTAATGAGAAATTGCTATTATACTTAAAGTAAATGTTCTGTAAACAGTTTTGTTAGTTTTTATTTCAAACATTTTGGCCTGTTTTTTCCGCGTATTCAGTTGGGATGCATTAGGACTTCTTACCCTTCACGTTCACGATAGTCGATGAGAATTTCGTGTCATATTGTGCTGTCGCAGTATTCTCTTTACAATGTTATGAGGAGTGATTATTTTTATTCCTTTCACTCAAATTTCTTTTTATCAAACATCTCAAACTTATTCTGGGGTTGCGACCGACTGGTTGGTATCTCTTGTTCTTCATCTTCGTAATTCTCAAGAGATAACTCGAAAGGTCGCGTTACAGATGGAAGTTAGTTTTAGAGAATTACCGGTATTAATTTTTCAATCACGATGAAGTGCAACGAATCCTCCTTTCTGAATGATACTAGTTCGTGGTTTTCATTCCATACTTGAAGTGATAGTATCACTTGAGTGAACACTAAAAAGTAATGATTTTTTTTGTATTTATAAAGCTATCGCTAAATCATATGGAGGAGATTTGCGCATACTAGCCCACGTACACTATTCTGTTAGGAAACAACCTCTGGTGACTGAAGAGCTTTTCAACCATATTGCGCAATTCTTGTGAATATTAAGTGGATCATATTCCTTTTTAGCTGAGCTAGCAAATTACTACGTGTATATCCAATTCGAATGGAAGTTCAGTTCTAACTGAAGAGCATCCTGACGACTCCATATACGTCCTAACGAAGAATGATTTTCCACCGCTGGACAAGGAGTGTATTTTTTTAAGATTTTAGAAGGCCTTGGCAGATTTTAACAAGCTTGTAAGGTTCACAAGGTTTGGAAGGATATCTCATTACATTATTTTGATCAAAACAATTATCAACCGCGAAAGCAAGCCACATTTATAATACACTGATTTATATTTATATAACTTATATGCAAAATGTTTCGAGATTTATCCTTTAACGGTATTCAGAAGCAAAGATATTAAGATTTTTATCTTCATACCAGAGGCTTCATTTCCTAGTGATTGCTGTTCAGAGTACTGCAAAGTTTCAACTGATACTCGGCGAGGAGGATAAACGGTCCGGAAGGCCTAATATTAAGGGAAATGGTACAATCTACCGCAGAAATTCGATCGAGATGAGAAAAATGATACAATATGCATTTCTTCAGGCACAAACTTGTAGCAGAACTCCATAATTGAAGAATTTAAAAAGTACATAATATAATTTATATAGTGTTACGGTAAGAGTTTGTTTTTCTTCCTTCAAAAATAATATAACCCGTTCGAAAGAAGCAGAAGAGAATTCAATGGGGGATGTGAAAGCTGGCGTTCTACTATTTACAAATCTGGAAGGTCTACGAGTATTAACAATGACAATTTTTAATACCTAATATCACAGTAACACCACAGTAAGTGTGGTATTATACTTTTCTGAAGACTTCTGATTGGTAAACGTTGGTTCTGAAAATTCCATGTAGTCTTGAATTGCTGAATTTTTCTTCGATGCAATTTGGCATTCTTGGCATTTGAGTTGTTTACCTTAATATAAATACGATATGCACTACTTTTAAATCAAGTTTTTCATTTGCTGTAGGAACACAAATTAACCACGAAAATTTGTCTCTGGATGGATATTGTCTCCTTTATCCACCGTAGTCACCCGTACTTTGGTAATGTGTAAGAATAAATTACGTAATAATTATTCATAAATTACTTAATTATTATGCAATTAAGTATTTTTATTTAAATGTGTTAGCTCCATTTCAGATGGATTCAGGAATCAGCCGCGTGGATTGTATTCAAGAAAAAATGAAATTATTTCAATAACTGTTATAATTGCGGTAAAAGGAAAATAATCGTGAATCTCTTTGGTCGAATCTTCAAAAGCGAGAGCATGTTCGACATATCATTAATTTACTTTCGCATTGGGTTTCTTAAACAGATAATTCTGTGTGTGCCTTGAATCCTTACCTAATAAAGAACAAATAGCTTGGCGACGTCTGGGAATTGTTTGCTGTTTCGCTCAAGGTCGAAATGGAATTTCCTCGGCTATTGTCTGGAGCACCCCACTGCTTGGTTGTGGCGGCGTAGATTTGAAAGCGGGCTTAAGTGCGAGAGAACTCAATCTCGTGTTCCTATTTCCCGAATATTTGCAACAGCTGTTCCTAATCAGAGTGTGGATATTAGAGCCTTTGATGGAAATCCTTGGGAATGACGGCAAGGATTTGAACGATTTGTGTAATTACTTCAAAGCATGCGAGGATTGTGAATGAAAACACGCCCTCAAATTGATACGACATTTGAGTGTGAATCGAAGCGAGGTGTTTGCAAAAGCTGTTCGAGTGGTAAAAGCGGAATAGTATATTTAAATCTAAATGTCTTCAAAGTACTGAAAAACTTGAATACTTTATGCTCACACTTCACGTTAGCTGGACTTAGCTGGTTTTATTTTTTTTACTTGCGAAAAATGAACTTTTTATATCCGATCTTCGCCAATTAAAAAAGTAAACCGAAACAGAATAAGTACGTATTTTATATTTACTAGCAGTGATGCCTTTTACGTACATATGAGAGCTGTAAGTATAAGCTCAGAGGTAAATGTTGGAAATCAGATGTAAAGTATGAATCGGAAGACAAAAATGACTTGCAAAGGAATAAATCTACGAAACAATGGATATGCATGAGAAAGCGCCATCTACATAAGAACAATTAAAATCTCTATGATTTACCTTTTCTTTCATAAATAGTTCAATCTTTTAGCGTTAATAAATGAAATATCTGCTTGACCACTTCCTTGACGCACCCGAGATATCTCGTAGAAGAGAGTTGTTTATAATTGTTACGCTAGAGATACCTCGTATTTAGGTTTTTCTGCTTTTAGCCCATTTTTTACTTTCAAAAAGAAATTTCAGTTAAGCTGACGAGCGTATTGAATTTGTCTAGCTTTTTTTTATCTGCGTTCTATTTATACTTTTCTATTGTTTTACCTAACATGTGGATATACCTTTCTTAAGTTTCTTTTTTGGTTAAGTATAAACAAACAAAGTAATTAAAAAATGCTTTTTTCCAAGTCCAACTTATACGAAAAGTCGTCAGGGAAGGGATTAAGCATTGTGTTATTTTTGTTACTCTAAAACAAACATACCTCCTGAACTTTATATCTCTTTAGAATGACAAATACATCTAGCATCGCATAAAGAACTCCGGGACCTAAAATAAATTGAGGTTATATAATCTGCGTCTGCAAGTCATAGAAGCGAACTTTCTGTGGTACTTTTCTTAAGCTGTAGCATCCGTTAGCTTCCACAAGCCTCCAGGCAGTTCTCACCGCATCTATAAATGTTCCAAAAGAACTTTCTCAAATTCAAATCTCAGATTCCACCGCTTAGAGCCTTTTTTGCCCACTACGAGGTAAGGCCTAATTTAACGCTGAGCAATTTCCCTCTCGGATTTCTTCGTTGGATTCCCGCGAATATAACATGAAGAAAAACTTGATGGATGAATGCCAATTTACTGCGGCAATCATAATTTATTATTCTCCTCTGAGACCGTATACAATGACCGATATTGAATAAAAATTTAGTGCTAATGAGACATAATCCAGGAATATGATCTTTGCTTCGTGGTAGGACACCAAGGGAAGGCCTAATGAGATTCTTTAGAAGAGTGTAGAACTGTGCATATTTCTCTTGCAACCGCGGTACCTATTGGAAGAAAGTTATTTTTAACAAAAGATGGCGTGAGTTAAGGCATTCACCTACCACGCAGATTGCTGGGATTCAGTGCTTAGAGACGACAGCTCCTTTACCGACATTTTTCGGAAATCTGAGGACACAACGCTCGACTCTGCCGGTAAAAATTGATAAAACTCTTGGTATACGTAGTAACTCTGGGTAACACTAGGAATGCCATAATGTGTGATACTCACGGTTAAGGCTAATGATACTTCTAGTGTCATAAACCTTACCCTGCTAACTCACAAAAGATGATGATGTGATGCGATATGAATGGGAATCCATTCCTATTGTGTATGTTTGATTTCCGGTGGAATAACCCGGATCTTCAACTTCCTTGCCATATATTTTACCAACATTAACAAGGTAAGGAATAACAGGTGTAAAAATAGCGACATGACTACGACTCGAACACAGGCCTACTTTCCGGACAGGTATTCTAACCACTCAACTACCATTCCGCATCTGTTCTAAACTGTTTGGAAATGCTTTTGTGAGCAAAGCGAGCAGCCTCCACATTAGTGGCACAAACTGCCGCCAGATGGTCCTCACCGAGGCAGCCAACACACAAATAGGTTTTATGAGGTAAACCCCCCAAAGGAAATCACGAGGATTAGGGAAAGGTGAATAACATAGAGAGAAAGAGCCGTGCGGCTGAAACAGACGGAATAGCATGTGTGAAAAGTAGCGAAATGACCGATTCGAATCCTAGCCGTGTCGCCATTTTTCACACTTGTTATTCCTTGGGTTTCCGCTGCTTGGCTCCCCCGTGCTTTGCTATGCACCTTTACCTAATCCTCATTAACAAGGTAAATATAGGGACAGAAAGACGCAGGGGAGGGTAAATGTATAGCTAATGTTGGCAGCCCTGTAAATGCGGTATAATTGAGGCAAAACGTTCGCCAACCTTTCAGACCTCGCGGAGGACTAACAAATGTGGACCCCCCCGAACCTCAATTTTGAAGTCTTTGTATATGATCTCGTGCTTTCCCAGTAAATCTCTTGGATTGAAGTTCCTCGTGTTTGCAACCACGTTGTTTGACCGGTTGGAAACCCGTGAAGCTTACAGCCGTGAAGTATGTTTTTTTGACTGAATACATTTATAAAATAATAAAAAGTTCCAATTCATTCCTATTAAATTCATTTTATCTCTTGTGCACTCTGTGTTGATTACACAATGTAGATACTATATATAGTGAAAGGCGTAATAAACGAAATTCCAAATAATTAACAAACTACTTCACGGACAACTGTCAGTAGTGTCTAGTAGGACTTTTAGTTGCCATAGAACGAATATTTTTACACCTTTTCCCCATCTATTCTACATTTATAGGTCTGCCAACATAGACTCCAGATTGTCCTGAACCCCAGGTATTTTCACCTCAATTTGTCGATGAGTTTGTAGAGAAGCATGCTTTCGGAATTTCGGCACTTTAATGCCGTTTCTCTCTTCCTTACTAAAATGTAAATAAATAATCCCCACTTTATGGTTCTACTGACGTTTTCATGACCTGCAGAAAGAGGCAGTGGTTTACCGGTGAATAACATGATGAAAACTTTCCCTGGCCTCCAATCAGGTTGTCTCGCTCCATGATGTCAACAGCAAACTCCAGCGACCATCTTCAGGATCTCAAAGAGCATAATTACATAGGATACTTTCGTTTGCATTTTATGGTGTTTATAAAGCACATTTCCGAGGAAAAGGACGATCACGGGTGGAATGTTTCCGAATTGCTCCAAGAAAAGGAATTACGAGCACCAATTATGAAAATTAGACTACCGGAAACGGTGGCCCCTGATTAAAAAGAAACCCGTGCGTTGCGAGTTTTATTTCCCTGGATGCGAAGAGACCCTGATCACGTTCCTCTTCGCAGAGACAAATTTTACAAATCCGCTCATTTCTCCTTTCTGTAATTGGAAATATGAGAGTCAATTTGGCAACTGCGGGAGAATAACCACGTAGGACCCAAACGAATCGGCCCTTTTTTATCACGGTAACCCTAGTATCTCTCCTCCTATTCCACAGTCCCATTTTCTCTTTTAAGCCCGTCAAATCTCTTCATCAATCTCTCCTTTTCCCAGTTCTATCACAGCTTCTCTCTTTCTAATCATTGATTTTAAGAATGGCCTTCCCTTGTCGCATCCCCTTCATCTGCTTTCCAGGGAGGTAGGTGTCTTCCGATAGATTGCAAAGCTTCTTTCCGAACGCGTTCGAATGTGGGATGTCGTCCTACGCGATGAGGGATGCAGAAACCGGTCCATCCGCCTCCAGACCTGTATCTTCTTCCAGAATGGAAGAGGTTTGGCTTTCATCTCCAAGAAGATAATTATACGCCTTTACTTTCCTTGAATCTGTTTTTATCGCGCGCCCTTCTCGATCGAAATTTGGTTTTGTCACCTCTACACGTGCGGGATATATGCAAAAAAGAAAGTAATTGACAGATAAGATCTTGAAACACCAGGATTATCCTGACTTTACAATTTTCGTGAACAAATTTGTTTATTAATTTATTATTATAGACAAATTTTAATTTGATTGGAATGCAGGGTAGGACATATTTTTCCATACATAAAAGTTGTAAAATTTTAAATATCATATTTCCGATGCCCTGAGAGATGCAATTAAAGAAAGAGCAAAATTTTCCTGTGTGGAGGTTTATGACCCCCCTTTATTTTTATTATCCAGAAATTCCAGACACATTTTATTATCTAAATTAATTAATTTAATTTTAAAGCTTATAATACATCAGCTCAAAAAATTAACAAAAATGTGTTTCCATGATTTTAACAGAGCAGTTACGAACTTTTTTTTTTCTTTCTTAACCTTATCTTGATCTCTCATGGGGTTGGCTGATGATTTTCGATGATTGGAGATGATGATGATGATGGACTTAGTTTTAGCACTGATATTTACATCGGATGCCCTTCCTAAAACTAACCCTTAATGAGAAAATCGGATTCATACATACAACTGTTCCTTATAGAGAATAATCCGATTATCCGGGACTCGAACCCGGGACACTAACCACTCCTCCACAGCGGTAGTGGATGTAAAATATAAAATGAAGCATCACAACAGGATTTACTCACAACAATGTGTTCGTATAATAAAAAATGTTGCTAAAGTAGCAAGGCTTTGAACCGTAACCGAACCGAAAGCCAAAGCTGAAAAAAAAGAAGAGTTGTCGGAGTGAAAACTAAACCCAAACTAAAAACTGATCCAAACTTAAAATTCTTCAAACCGAGCCTTAACCCAGAACAATTATTTATTCTTCTCATTTTTATTGGTTACCTTCTAAGCGCAATTTACTTAAGTGTAATTTGAGGATGGTCTAATAGCTAGCAGTTTAACTGCAACTAGCAGCTAAGTATTGCTAAATTTTAGAATAAAATTTAATGCAGTGTACTTGGTAGGAGTTGAAATAAATAAAGCAAACTTTCGATTACATTTAATGTTGCAATGAACGGAGCGGAAATATAACTGACAAACCGACGTTGGCAGAGCAAACGGAACAGAAACTGATCCAAAATGTGGTATTTTCGGTTGAACTTGTACGGAATATATTACAGTTCGATGCCCTGTCAAGATGAACGGAATTCAGGAATGATAATTATCTTTCAGGGACTAAATGAGTTAAGCTACGGTCACTACTAGCCGGAGAAATGGGAAAATGTCTTACAAATTTTATTTTAGTCGCAGTTGTCCTAGAAATTTCTCTTGTAGGTAGCCCGATTTATGAATTTCATTTGTTGATTTACCGTTGATCTGTTATCATCACATATTCATCTCCCTGCTACATGTCGAAATGAGGCGCGCAAGGCACATTTATCCGTTTTTGAAATCTAATTATTAAGAGGCAGCTGATCGGGTTTCGCCATTATGGGACTCTTACAAATGATATGATATGCTGTAATATTTTCGAATCTATTTATAGATATAGATAGTGTAGTCTTACACATGCATTAACAAAGACAAACCAACATAAAGTGGATTTCGAGGGTAACGCAGCACGCTATACATTAAAATCAAAAAACGTTTCGATGTCAGCGACCATTTAGGTGAGTACGCGATGACACTATGACCCATATTTACACAACCTCTCCTTTAGTTTTCATTTGATCTTCATTTTCACTTACGTAGGCAAGCTTCGCTTATATTCAGATTTCAGTCCTGAAAAATGCTAAACACATTCGTAGAATTTCCCCTACCTCTCATTCAAGTGGAGCGTCAGCGAACATTTTGGTCAATCCAAATTTCTATTGTGAGTGACTGAGAAAGGGAAAGCGTTTCTAATCTCCTCTTTGAGTGGAAAGTAGACGCGAGGCGTAACAGCATTTAACTCAAATCTGTTCCCCGATAATTCTTTCTTCCTTCCTTTCGAACAGAGGCACGGCACCCTTCTCATTTGGCCTAGGAGAGAGCCGCCAACAATCCAATATGCTGAACCCGAGACGTCCAACTCCATCAAGGGAATCATCGTCCCCGTTTCTTTTCCCGCCCATAAATATCCCCTTTCCCATTTTCCCCTCCCACTCCTCCCCATTAAACGGCTCCCGAACAAAACCCTGAGACCACCCCTCATTAGCGGAACCCATCCCCTTGGGGATTCTCAAATTCAAAACCAATCTCCTTAAAATTCTTCTCCCGTCCCTCTACCTTCTGGGAAGGTGAGAGTTTAGCCGTACCTTTCTCCTCTTCCTTCCTCTCCCGAATCATTCCACTTATCCATCCTTCCTTCTTGAGATGTTTTTCTCCTTTTTTCGGCTGAGACCCCACCATGCTCTTTCCCCGAATCCCCACCTTCAAGTTGTGCCTCTCCATAGTTTTCGAAAGCTTTCTTTTTAAATTTTCTACCTTTTCGAATTTTTCCAGCTATAAGAAGCTAATTAATTAGTGGTGTTGGGTAATCGTTAGACTTTGGGAAAGTGATTGCGAACAGAAAATCATTTTTTTTTAGGTGCTGATATGGAGCTGTTGTATTTTCCAGCTACCAAAGCTATGGAGTCAATTGAAATATTTTGTTATTGAAATAGTTTTAGATTAAATAACGATAAATTATTTGGAATAAAGAACGTTCATTCGTTAAGGCTAAAAGACGAAAGAGTAAAGGAAAACCAAAGTTAAAACCATTTAAAGATTTTAAACACAGCAAAGAATCTTTCTTTCAAATTGTAATGCAAATTTGACACCACCTTTTCTGTACCATCCTTCTCTCTTTGTCGTCTCTGCTCTTCAAGAATGGGACCTGATGAGTTTCATTGGAAAGGCTGTTTAATTTGCACAAAATAAAGGTTGAAATTTATCACTTCAGGAGTGACTCAATTGGAGAGAGTAGCAGAATATTTATCTACAACACTGAAAGGGATTCAGCTAACTAATATAGTGTACATTACAATTATGTACATCACGCATCGGTGCAAAATTGTTGATTTTGAAACTGTAGACGTAGAATATAATAATATTTAAAAAAACGGTCGGTTGTGGATTCCTTACAATTAAGTCTGTAAATTCCTGAACAGTCTCTGTAGATAATCCTGGACAAACAACCTCATGTCGTAAGATAAACATGAGAAATTTTCCTCTTTAAAAAGAATACGCTTGATAATCAAACTAACTGTTTTTTTTTATATTTTTAACTGTTGGGTTTCAAAATATGATGCGTTATACACAGTTTTAATTCAATTCATCAGTTCACTCTGTGAAATGGGATCAGTAAACTTAAAGCAAACTAAAATTAAATTCCATCGAATCATCAATCATCATCTTAATAATACTTCAAGATAATAGCATGGTGGTGAAGATAAAGTTCTTTTGTAAAACTAAGATTTTTTCCATTTGGGACATACGAAAATAGTTTAGTTTCTCTTGCAAATTTAATAAACATTCTCGACTTCCACTGGATTGCATACATTAGATGTTAACATTGGAAGTAATCAGTGTGCCATATCGATTTAATAAAACATGAATGAAAATGTTAAGTAATACTAAAAATTACGAAAGATAATGAGTTATATTATTTTGGAAGCATAATTAATCGTGATAAAAGAAGTTTCTCCGAACCAAAGAATGACAGCTATCAATAGAAAACATATGAAAGGAAAAGAATGTTCTCAGAAATAAAATTATGAATTTTAAAATAAGGAAATTCTTTTTATTTGGAGCTCTATGTGGTGGAAGTTAGACTTGGAAGATGGAATAATTAAGGGAAGCTCGGCTGAAAGTTATGGAAATATGGCTTTGGAGACGGGTAAGAAGAACAAGCTGGGATTAAAGGAATCTTTATAATGGAGATATACATGGTAAAAAAGGAGGAGAACGACCTAGAATAGAGTTCATAGTTGACATAAAAAGTTAAATTGTATGAAAAAATTAAAATATCAGTGATGGAAAGTGAAATTGTTTGCCACGACAAATCCTGGCCTATAAAAGACGAAGAATTGAAGATTTAAGATAATTAATGAAGTCATTAAAAGCATTATCACAAATTCTCAGCTCAAATTTTACATTCTTGATCTTTCTGTTCTATTATTTATACTCTTCTTAGATAGATATTACGTACTGCTATTGGATTCTTTAATCAAAATATATTATTTGAAGTATATTTTTAAAATGTAGGCATGTTTTTGGGGAAACGTTCTATAAACGGATGATGATTTTCTTGCGCATTCAATAACTTGTGATTCAAAACATTTTAACAGGAAATTTGAAATCTTTCAATGATTTCTTTTTCTTTTTACAATTAACCTTTCAATTTAGAATTTTCTATACTTCTGTCAACTTCAGAATTAGAAGTCCTTTATTTTTTACAACTGCATTATGACAAGAGTGCGAGTAAGATTATAAAGCAGCCTCTTCGAAAATCCAATCGTTCTAACTTTATAATTCCTGCATTCATGCTTATTGTTGCGTATTAATTTTGAATTATATTTCTATTGCATTATGAAATTAAATCATGTAATTGTCATTGAAGGAAAAAACAGAGTATTTCTAAATTAATTCAGTTCATTTGGCAAGAAAGAGGAAAAGAATGGCATGAAAGTAGCATACATACACAACAATTTCAGTCAATGCTTATAGCTGCATCACCCACTCATTCATCTTGAACTTGTAAAAACAGTCTAATTTTCTTAGAAACCTTTTCTCATTTCGCCAGTTTTCTTTACATTTAATTAAAGGATGAAACCTATCACTCACGGCATCTCTGTGAATAACTAATAACCTTATATACTACTTTAATGAAAGGGCTAGGTTCGGGAAACAAAGTTTAATAATCCCTTTCCAATATTTCCGTGAAGAAGTTTAACACTAATAATCTTTACTTTAATTAAAACATATTGAGCTTTCCGGGGGGAGTTTGAAGTCAAAATAGCCCCCAAAAATCCCGTCCCCTCTCTCCTCCTTGGCCCATCTCCCCGTTCATTCTTGCTCCCTATTCCCGCCAGAGTTTCCACTCCTTATACTGAACCCTTCGAAGTCATTTAATGCCGCGTAATCGTTCGAGAGATTTTCCTTTAAACTTCCCCAGCTGTAATCCATTTATCCCGACGGATTGGCGATTAATTTTCTCCATGGGCGCAGCGTCCGTTCGATAAAAAATTACTTTTTCCGTGCGAGAAAAAGGACGAGATATTTCTAAGGGCTCCTTTTGCATTCGAAGATTATTTATTCTCGCAGCCACGAGAGAGAATCCTTTTTCGCCCTTAATGTTATTCGGAATGAAGGACCCGAAAATCGCGGGCATTGAATTCTCCACTTGAATTATTTAGTTTCTCTAAGGCACCTTTTTAATCTCATGAATATTTTAATTTGCGTGAACACCGAGAGTTATTCCGATTTTTTTCGTTCGATTCGGCGGAATTCGATCCTTCGGGAGTTAATGCGCGTAGGTTACGGTTGGAGAATGCACGTCGGATTTTAATTTTAAATCAGAATGATCCCATTCAACTCCGTTCGATACTTGCCTATTTTTGACAATGCGTCGGCTCTTTCTCAAATATTCAACGCTGCGTTAATAGAAAGTAATTGGATCCTTGCAGCTCATCCCTATTCGGTCAAATATGCATTAAAAATACAGCCATAGGAACTCCTTGATGAATTTATTTACCTTTGTGCATTCCTGGAATACCTAATACCCACGTACTCCCTCGATGAATGACCTTTTTAAAGGATTTCAGTTGGCATTTTCTGCAAAGACATATCCCCCAATATTACGGCGCTACGATCAAACCTTGGCCCCTAAATTTTGCTTGGTGGTTCCGTCAATTTAGATCCAGCAATGCCACGGTTATACGCATTTCTCTGAATTAAATTTTAAAAAGAAGATACAAATTAAAGAGATGAGAGTGGAATTGCAATACCATATAATCTAATTCTTGTTCAATTTTATCCTTGCGTTGAATCTGAATTTTCATGAAAGTTGCTGCTATGCGCCGTTTTCAATTAAAAGTGACTTATGCTATCCTAAGTTAAAGGAAATGAATGTCTGAAATGATGGCTCTCGGATAGCCAAGTGGCCAACGCGTTCAACTTCAGAGAAAGCTATTCCGGGTTCGATCCCCGGTGGCGGCCTTCCGTGTGAAATGACTCAAGCTGTTGAAGCACTTTTAATAATAGTACTAAGAATGTCTGAAAATGTATATCTAGGATTTTAATATCACCGTTGCAATGACATATTTCAGGTTTAGAAGTAAAGAATGTTTCGATGATATCCTTTGCAGCTTTGAAGCCATAGTATACGAATTTGAAGTTTCTGGACGTTAATTGGCCTAAATTTCCAATCTGAACTAATATATGAGATGGATTTCTTCAGTGAATATTAAAAGACATCCAAAATGTTTAATTTGTACATTAACATTTTATATTATTCCTTTCATACATCAGTTAACAGTGAAACATGAGAGTGATAAGCATTTCTTCCACGAAAAGTGTATACTTCCCATACACTTACTGTTCCTAGTGGTAGTATAGCAGTATTGTTAAAAGTGCTTCGACAGCTTAGATTATTTCGCACATGGGTTCCCACCAAGAATCGAACCCGAGGGAGCCTTTATTTATTTATTTATTTCACCCTTACACCTTTCACTCTTACACCTAACCTCTGAGTCATAGATATAAGAAATTACTAAAAATAAATTCAACTTACAACTAACATATATGGTGAATTAATACTAATCTAATATTATATAATGCTAAACCTAAATTAACAAAAACAATTCTCTTGTCCTTTACTCTTCCTTTTCCACGTGTATTTACCATAAGAGCCAAAAATTATTCAAGTATTTGAAAATAAATTCAAGTTTACCGCATTAAAATAATTTAAATATAAATACTCTGAATAACCTAAATACTTGATCTCAGGTTGTACCTTATGCATGAATCGAACGACTATTGCATGATCCCAACATTTCTAATCTTGGGCCGATGAAAATTGTCAAGAATATGTAAGAAATAGAGGATTGGTGCATTTATCTCTTTAATCTTCTTAGGCTTAGTGGAAATAAAGTGGGTATCTAAATACTATAATATTAAAGATTATTAAAATAAACTTCACAGTATCAGATGAAATGTTGGAGAATTTTGTTCTGCAACGGAAACAAAAAATGCGCATATGTACATTTTTTCCCACAAATTTTAGTTGTGAAAAAATCAGGGTTTTGGAATTGAAAGTTGAGCTTCCCGAAGCTGCAATATTTTGCAGATGCATACGGAGCTTAAACTCTAAATGTTTGCATAATTGTCCCGCTCCAACTCAGATTACAGAAATCTTAATCAAGTAGTAATTGCGCCCTTGTGACCCTATTGTAATAATTAAGCATTGCCTAAGAGGATTTAAGACTAATTGAAAAGCCTATGACGATTGAAAGATATATATCTTATAGAAAATATTGATATTTACACACTTCGATCGAATTCCGGAGGAATGCAGAATTACATCAAGTTTTCCTGTTCCTCAAGCTAGTGTTGAGCCATTACTTTCAGGAGTAAAGTTAATTTATAGTGATCTCAGATAATCCATAAAAAATAGTATACTGTTAGGAGTTCTCTCTCTCCGTATGAATCAGTATTTTAGCTTTACTATTTTAGAGTACATTAGCGAAATTAAACCATGAAAAATATATCTACTTATGTTTGTCAGCTTTTTGAGATTTTCTTGTTTTTGTTTTTTAGATTTAAGTTATATTTTAGTAAATAATTTTTTCTTTTTACAATTAACCTTTCAATTTAGAATTTTCTATACTTCTGTCAACTTCAGAATTAGAAGTCCTTTATTTTTTACAACTGCATTATGACAAGAGTGCGAGTAAGATTATAAAGCAGCCTCTTCGAAAATCCAATCGTTCTAACTTTATAATTCCTGCATTCATGCTTATTGTTGCGTATTAATTTTGAATTATATTTCTATTGCATTATGAAATTAAATCATGTAATTGTCATTGAAGGAAAAAACAGAGTANAAATATGAGAATATAAAAATTAAAATAAGTTATTGGAACTAAATAGTCGGGAGCTAGAGGAAATTTCCAACCAATCACAATACGACCCGCAAAGGAACTCAATCGCAGTTATATTGTTTCCAAAACCGAAAAGTTATTATTATTTCTTAGTTGTTATTTAAATAATGCCACCAGATATCACCAACATGATATTTCCATGGAAGATGTGTATTTTTTGAGCACTGGTGAGCTATCCATTTATGTTTTCCTAGAATCTACCATATTGACTTTATATACTCCGATACATGTGAATACGATAGTCACCATCGAACGAAAGATAATGTTCAGAAATAAAAAAAAAACATATGTCTAATCCGTAAAATACTCGTCGGCTCAGGGTGGATGCACTGCACATCAAAGATGAAAGAAATGCAAGCGGCTAAGCGAGAATAACATAACAAATGGTATAGTGAGTGTAAGGAGGCATTGCATACTGTGAGAAAAACACCGAATACTTCCGCGGAGGCGAATAGTGCTCCTTGCATCCTTTTGTAGACCCTTTGTCATACGCCGCAGTTATTGTTTGAGCGTACCTTTTTGAGTTCTTTAGCCGGTCGTTCACCTCTATTTTCGATCTCCTTGCATGTTTTGGATTCCCGTCCTACTTCTCGTATTTCAGTGTAAAGACGAGGACAATGGACGAGTTTCCCATTCAGTTCGGATGAGGATATCGGGACCGAAGGATTCAAGTCGAGAGGAAAAATCGCTGAAGAACGCATTGCAAACTATTTACGAGCTTCTCGTTTCCTTGTTTTCAAACGGTGCAGCTTTTATTACTATTTTACCTAACATTATGAAATTTTTTCGGTGCGTTAAGGCATTGCGCCTTGGTTTCAGCGTTTCTCCCCCGGGTTAGTCTTTAAGTCTTTTTTTTGTGGAATCACATAGGCTTAAAACGTTTCATATAACTCTATTCTCTTTTTCGAAGTATTGAATTACTAATATCTCACTTTTGTTTCTTTTTCCGTTTTTTCCCCATCACCATCTCTTAATTACTAACTTTAATAGTTTTTCCGGAGCTCCAAGCTATCCGGAGCTTGCCAAGTGGGCAACGCATTCGCCTTTGGTGAAAGCGTCCCAGGTTAGATTCCCGGTGGATACTCACCTCAGCTATCAAAGGATTTTTAATGATATCACTACTTCAATCCGCCCTCTTATTTATGCTATCTATCTCTCAATACAGCTTGTAAATAGTGGTTTCTCTATAATTGTGATTGTTATTCATAGTGATAGAACCTTTCTGTAGATCACAAAATATAAAATTATACAAAACAGATCTAAATGCAGCAAAAATTAGAATATGAAAGCACTACTTGAAAAGAAAGATTAACAACATGAAACACGTTCCTACTCGTGAAATTTATTATACTTACATAAATATATTGGCCAAGATCCTCTCAATTTACTCGTATTGGTAGTCCATTCCCAAGGAAAATAATACTTCTTTCAGAAAAGCATTCCGTTCTATGGTTACTCTATCGAGGAGAGATTTTTCTCCAGCATTTTCTTCTAAACAATGATCATAGAGGCAATTTGTTTTTCCTTTGAATTTTCATTATTTAATTTGTATGGTTTTTTTAAATTTTTCCACGTAGTTTTACCTTACAATACTTCAAAAACAAGCTAACACCAATTTTTCCTGCAATGTCAAGGGATTCCCATCTCTCGCCTCGAGTAGAATCTGTTACCATAAGCCGAATTGTTACTATTATCCTTACTTGTTATGAGGATCATATAAAGTTTTCTACTATCATTAAAACTAACGAATGGGCTCAATTAACATTATGACCCATAATTCAGCTCTTGATATTTGATTCAACCCGTACTAATTTAAATAATATGTAGAGATTAAACGATACTACTTACCCGTCAGCAATGTATCATTTATTTATATGATTTGTAACTAAATGTGTCGTATTTAAGTCTATCATTTTTTTTAATTTATAAAGTAAATTATGTCTCATAGCTATGTAATGACTGAATCATGGTTTGTTATATGCCATTTTTAATGCGACATATACAATAATGGAATAATTTCCATTAATATCCGTTTTTAAGGCTTGCACTTCCTTTTTTCGAAAAACAAGGGTAAATTTCTGTGAGAAAGAGATCCTTTGCATTCTCATATCTTAGATATTAATGAAACCGTTGAATAAAGAACACATATATCCATCAGTAAATTATACATGACCAGGCAATTTTTACTCGGTTATATCAACGACATTACAAACCCATGTAAAACTAATTCTTTAAAAATTAAAGTTGATATTTTTGAAGCTAAAATTTCGGCATTCTTCCGCAGATTCATGATTTAATACGCGATCAAATATTTTACCAACAAGCTTAGATTTCAAAAATACAATTTTCAAATATATTCCCTAAGGAATATCCCGATTTAAATCATGAGTATTTAAGTTAGTGAGACTAAACATTTTGAGTCAATTGGGAAAAGAAAATTCTGTATAAGGTGACCTAGGAGTGCATAGATGTAGATAAGATGTTCTAATTAAAATGGCTTATCATCCTTTGATTTCTTCGGTTCCTAATTTTTCCTCGAATTTGAACAACTCTAGCGTAAAACTAGTCTGAAATTTTCTTCACTTTCTTTTCAATTTCTCACGTTAAAAATTCTTTCACAACCATTACATTCCTTTATTTCAATGAATGAAAACTTCTCAACTTTTTCTTTCATACATATATACACCACACGCTATTCTGATTCCTAATCAGAGGTTTAAAAACACTCCGTAAGCCGTATGTCGGCAGGCGGAACTCGCGTTTAGACACAAACAGGAAGCTCCGGATTACCAGTCATATGGCTTACAGAGGGTTTTTAGACTTCTAATTCATTAACAGCCGGGTCCAGGATAGCCAAGTTGGCAACGCGTTCGACTCCGGTGAAAGCGATCCCGGGTTCAATACATGGTGGGGGCCTACGTGCGAAATGAACTAAGTTGTGGAAGCACTTTTAACAATACTACTACTACTCATTAACAGCCGTTCCAACTTTCTTTTTATTTCAGATTCCAGATGTTTAACATCGTATCCTGCGAGTTAGGCAATGCAGTGACTACTCGTGTGTGTTTGTTGCATAGCTACAGGATACTACGTGAATACTTTCGCCGGTTTCGCCTAAAATCATACAACGAACACTCGCGCGTTGTATTCCGTACAACAGGTTTTTCTTTTGGCCAAATGTCTTAACTAAGTTAAACTGATGCTAATTTATGAAGATTAAACTTATGTAGTGTAGTGAGTTATCATTATAAATTTATGAGCTTTCTCTTCCAAGTAATTATTATTTATTTTAAGATTTTTTTTACGCACAAAGAGTATTTAAAGAGCTGAAACATATCTATTACGTCTAAGAAAAGATATTTTCGAATTGTACCCAATAACAAAACGATATTAGGAATAATTCCATTATACATTAGTTGAAACGAAAGTAAGTCAATGAAAAACCCAAACGGTCGCGCGTTATATATGGTGAAACAGTAGTCACTTCACTCGTTTAATCACTTTTGAAGACGGAATAAAAATAAAACGAAGCTCTTGAAGCATTTAAAATTTAACGAAACGTGTCATAAAGGAATACACACTTGCTCTAGATTGATAGGGCCACCAAGAAAGAAACAGGGCCCAAAAAAACAATCGTGTTGTACGGAATACAACTGCGCGACTGACGGAGGGTTAAATTCATCGGCTTGTCAAAAAGATCTCTCTAATGGAGTTTTGATAGGAAGTAGAGTTGAGTAAGTCATTCCATTAAATTTAGAATCTAAGTTTGGGATACCTACTAGTAATTTATGTTTTAGTGATTAAAATATCTTCTTAGCATCTCTTACATCTTTAAAGCATGCATAGCTATTACTCAGGTTTATGAATTGAACTGTCAAGAAGAAAAGGTGTAATATAATTTATGAATGGTAATATGACTTTTTTACTGATTCTGTATGCGAATCTTCTCTGAGACGCGGAATCACAAGGCCGAAAAAGAAAACCTTTGTCGTTATCAATGCATTATTTAACAACAGATGTTACAAGACTTCCTAAGTTCCTACGTCGTGAAGTATGGGAACATACCATGTTTTCTTAAGCGATTACAAACCTGCACCTCATTCAAAATCAAATGCTAAATCCAAGTTTTCCCCTTATTACATACATTGTATAGAGAGCACAGTTTCATTTAATTTATAAACAGCTACACGTAACATTTCAGAGAAAATGCATCTTCCTTTTCTTTTCAATAGGCATACGAAGGAGTCGGTACTACCTCATTTCTTTCGCTTCATTTCTGCAATATTAGCTGAAGAGTTATTGCTCTTGTTTGTTCCAATGTGAACGAATGTTTATTAAATCATCACATTCTCCGATCTCGTTTCTATTTTCCTAATGCTTCGTATTTTAATGCAAGTATTGTATGCTTTAATGTCATGATAATGATGAAAGAGAAAGTTTCCTTTGTTATTAAAAAATAAGAAGAAATCCCTATTATATCGTTACAATGGCAAATATACGAGTGACTTCTTTAAATTATACTGACTTATAATATCGCTATGAACTTTGTGATCAATATTGGAAGTATTTTATTTCTTCAATGATTCAGTTTTCAGTAGGATATTTAAAACATTGCTGCGGTTTGCTTATCTTGTAAACAATTATGTTCGTCGTTATTAACTATGATTCATTAGGAATAATGAATCCTATGAGTGTTATTAATTCTGATGAATATATAGTTTAACCTTTGCAAAAGAAACAATCGATTGTGTGGACAAAGATTTGTTATCAACAGTAAGATTTGTATTAACGCATTGTTGTAATTTTACACTTCACATGATAATGAGATATTTTAGTTGTCTTATCTATCAGTTACAGTGATAATTTTAGGTAGAAAATATGTGTTTCATCGTAATTATATTACTCAAATATTAACGAATTTTTTCTGGTATGTTGAAAGAGCGCATGCAATTTTCTCCCTTTCATCTCCTTAAAGATATGATATCCTATTACCTTAAGCTACGTTCTTTAAATTAATGATGATATGAGTCGATTCTACTCGAATGAAAATAATCTTTTGCAGCAATACTCTGTTGAGAGGCAGCGAATTCGCTTAAAAATTTACAATTGATAAATGCTTTACAATTTAGTGTGATTATAACTGCTGGTTTTTTGTATGGTGAAGCAATTTCATCTGAAGGATTGCTTCTTCAACGGCTATGGCTTCTTTAATGCAAAAATAATGGACGAATTGCTGAATTGCCGAAATGAATTCTCCAGTTCTCTTTATACTCTGCGCGACAAAGCTTTTTGCTTCTCCACCTCCAGGCAGACGGCTGGACATCAGTTTTCCACTCAACTTACTGCTCAGGTTTCATTACCAGCCTTTTGAAAATACCGTGTGGCCTTTGGAGATAATAACTCTGGAAATATCGCTAACCTAATGTACGCCTTCCGCAGAAAAAAACAATTAAGCCATATCAATATTTGCTTCCGAGTGTACTAGGACGCTCACTTAATGGTAGAAGAAATGGAGAAATCAATCTCTGTGGGAGGACTGTAAAATTACTGACCCGTTACGGAGAACATAGCCAGCGGAAGCGAGCTCTCAGATTGAATGGTCCGAGGGGGAAAAAAGCACAGATGGCGAAGACTTGCAAAAGACATCAGAACAGCGTAAAGGGAGAATGGAGTGGGAAATTTTGACGGACGCACAAAGGGACACAATAAAGATGAAATCATCCAGCCAACAGCCAGAGCGATGGGAAACTCAATGAATCGTTTTGCGGCTGACAATATTACGCGTTGGTCTCCCTCTTGGTGGAATGTTTCTGGACATAAATGCTTCCATGTTTGCAAAATGGCCTCCGGTGACCGCTTCTCTCAACTCTCGATTGATGCCGTAGCGAACTGTCTCCGCTCAGGGCAATCCAAGGGAGAAGCAACGGGGAATATATTTCAATTTTATTCCCTCTCTGACGTATTTCTGTCAGCTTAGTAAAACCATGAGTTGCGGGAGACAAATATTCTCTCGAGAGTTTCCTGTTTTTGTTATTGTCACCTAAAAACTTCAGTTTTTTCGCTTTAAGTTTTGAATGCATTTTTTCACGTACTCACATGCTTTTTGAAATGTCTCCTATTATTTTTTCCATCTGTTTTTCGTTTCTTCTGCATTAACTATTTTTAACTTGTATATTTTGTTTGTTTTTGGACCAATCTTTCATTTGTGTATTCCTGTAGGAACCGTATTATTTTACTTATTCAGGTTCTCAATTACTGCAACATTTTTTTTAATTTATCGATTTTCTCACATACAACCCTTACAAAAATGTAATGAAGAAAACAAAGCGTATTTCATACCATCATTTATCATAGATGGGAAACGGATCTGCATTAAATATACGCAGTTCAATAACTCTTTCATATCCAAACAAGTTTCATACTCTCAATTCCAGTTCATTATCCTTACTCTTAATTCTAATATTACTCCTATCTACCAATATTTTTCATCTACATATCGACCTTCTCTGAGAGATATGCGAGTAAATCAATATTACGGCCATTAGCCATCTGCGGCTCTTTCGAGCATGAATTTTGTATAATGGGATAATGGAACAGAATATTTAATTTATTTAAAACCGCGGCGGATTTTTAAAACACGACGAGAGGATCATTATTTTTAGTTCACCGAATTACATTTAAATATGAACGGGCATATGCACGCATTTTTTTATATTATCATCGTATATATATATTTGACGAAGGTTCTCACGCTCCATTGGAAACTGTAGAATAAATTTTCGAATTTCTCAGCGCAGATTGGCATTAGTTTTCGTAAAATATTTTTCTCGTTTTCTGACACTCTTTGCAGATGATTCTCAAAGTTTTGGAGGGTATTTTATCTCGGTGTATGTATTCTTATGTTCTCCATAAGAATTCTTATTTTATTAATTATTTTCTCTTTCTGGTGCCCTGTTTCTTCAGGTTGAAACAATAATTACCATGTTTGGTACCTGTTTCTTCAGGTTGAAACAATAATTACCATGTTTGGTACCATAAATATTTCAGAATTGTCCTAATGGTCAACCAAAGTAGTAGAGTTTCTTCTGGGACTAAATCTCATAAGCGAGAGTCCGATGAGAATGCGAATGGAATTTAACGTAGACTTTAATTTCAGAAAAACTTTGCATTATTGTCCAAAGCCATAATAAGTTATTTGTCTACAATCAGATTTATAACTAACAAATTGATCAAATATTTTATATCTTACTTGTGAAAACATAGCATATCCTGGAATCATTATTAGCTCCACATTAGTAGGTTATTTCATATTAGTGCCATATTATGTCCATATATAGTATACCATATCATGCCCGTCCTTGTTGGCACAGTAGTTAGCGTGTGAGGTCCCAGGTTCGAATCGAGTCAGGGCATGGTTGTTTGTGTTCGTCTTTAGTAGGTAATTGTAAGAGTGGTACATTAGACTAAAAATTTGCCTAAATAAATACATTATTATTATCATTATTTTTATCATTATTATTATTCTCAAAATGTATTTCATACTTTCATCTCTATCAACACCTGAGAATTTCCTCACTCCTCTGCTTTAACTCCCAGTTCTTGTTCCCCAGTTGCCTCCTTTCCCTAACCCACTTCCCATATTCTGTACCTCGTCACACCTCCCACCACCACGCACGTTCTCACTCACATTTTATACATCCCTCTTGCTCCTATCGCATCCTTCTATCGTTCTTCTTCCATTTCCTTCCTCTCCCATTCCGTTTTCTTCCCACACACGTCACCTCCAGTTATTCTTTTTCTACGAATTTCCTTTCAGTCCCACTTGTTATTTCTCTCTCTCTTCCACCATATCGCCTCTCCTCTTTTCATTGCCTTGTCCCCTTCCGCTCATCCAATGCGAGCCTATCATATCCAGACGTCCCCGCGTCAATGTCTGAGTTTTCGCTTCCGATGCCTTCCACCGCATCTTCTTTCCCCTTTCCCTCAATCGTTGACACATCCATCGACTGTGTGACGCGCAACTACCCTTGCAGAGATGGCTCTATCCATCACCCTTCTATTTCCTCTAACACTTCTACCTGTGTAAGTTGTACGAATCTTAACCTTAAAGAAGTTATCTTCATACCGTGTGGGGGTGAATTTAAATCATTGGAGTAATAATATATTATAGTAACCAACGCCGTGTATAAAACTATTAAAACATGTCAAAGACTGACACAGTAAATGCATGTTAAATTCATTTCCTTTCGTTCCTATTTTCTTTTGTAAAATTAACTATAGAATAAATAGTTTCTTGATACATAAACACTTGCATCAGTGACAGTATCAAGGGAGAACCTGTCGTAAGTTGGTATCTCGTCTGTTGATGCTAGTTTAAACTTACGATGACATTACAACACGACCTTTAAATAACAGAGCCCCGTTATAAATTTAAAAGTTACACAGTAAACTAACATTATACATAAAAATAGCATAATATATAAAAAGGAAAAATAGGTAGTATAACATTGATCATCCAAGCAACCCTACACATCATAACACGCGTGAACTGTCCAGAAATTCCTATTACGTAGCCCTTATGGATTTTTCAAAATGTATTATACACAAAGAAGGTATCGATTAAAAATATCCATGTTACATATAGCAGAAAACCTACATTATTACTTGTGGTAAAATTTCATAAAACTACATGTATATGTTCATAAAAACGCAAAATTAAAAAACTATTCGGAAATTAAAATCTGAGGGAAAAAACAACTATTTGTAACAAAGGATAGCACATAAAAATATTAAATTTAATATTACTATGGGTCTTACTGTGATATCGCACATTTCACATAATTAATCGACAGATTCTGAATTATCTTGCTTTTGGGGCAAAAACTAAAGAAAATGCGCTGATACATTGTCCGTGATGAATCCAAAAATCAGTGACTTAAGCAAACTATGCTTCTAAGAAATGTTGGAATAGTTCTCCGAAAAGTCGCCTTCTCTATCGACATCCCACAACAGGCTCCACAGCCTCTAGGATATAAGCATCTCTCGTTAGTTTCTTAAACAGTATGGAAAATGACTAGATACTAATGCTATATGTTTAGCTCTCATGCTAAAGCTATAAGAAATTATGGCTTGGCAAATATCAATAAAGCACCTCATGGAAGCTTACCTTACGCAAGTATTCCTTATTTTAAGGGAAGGTGTTTTAAGCGATCAAAAGCGCTTGTAAATAGAAAAGCTCTTAACCATGAGATATTTTACTTTTTATATTTCTATACCTTTGGTTAGCATTGTTATCGATCAACTTGGTGAAATATTTATTGGTATCTGTGCATTTGTAAGCTTTATTAGCCATTGTATTTCCAGGAGATGAGTTATGTCGACGACTGTTAGATTAATTGCTACGAAAACACGTGTAAAAGTTGAGCATAGAGTTGCTCGCGGTATTTTTTTGCATTAATTAGTTATATTCTCTGATTACATAGTAGAAAAAAGAGTAACAGAGCACAAATCCCATATATCATGACGATTGAACAGTTGACAGTATTTAACATCACACAATATACCACATTTATTAAAAGGCTTTAAAGGTGCTAATTTTGATGCCAATTTTGAAATTATTCTACAAGGTTTTTCCCTTAAGGATGTATGTGCTCGAGCTTGTCTCTTTTTAACTCTGTGAGGAATAACTAATGCTCAAGTCAAATTTATTTTGCTGCGACGGAGTTTTATTAACTGTACAGAACAAAACTAAAATGTCTAGAAACTATCTTCCTATAATTATAAACTAACTCTCTTAGCGAATGTTAAAACCTAAAAAAACGCGATGTTACTCGTACCTAACACATAATTAGTAAGCCTTAACTGCCAACCTTCAATGAAATCTTGGCTAATGGAAAACAAATTATTGATGTTTTTTTCTCTAGAACGAGCTGTTAATATGTTTAATCTGCATACAACAGTACATAATATTTTAAACATGTTGTAAAAGAGTAATAAAACATTTTTCAGAATTAAATAAAATCTATAGCTCCAAATGAATAAACAAAGCTTTGATAAAGGTGCCGTGAGCCTAGCTATGAGTAGATATAAATCTAATAAAATATCGGTCAGAGTTATTTCGATAAAAAATTGAAAACATCGTTTTTGTAAGCACAATACAGTAGGTTATCATCGGTGTGATGTTAATTCTCATCTTGCAATGAAAATGGCATATAACTAACAGATATTATTCTTTCATTGTGGTAAACTTGAAAAATGTCAATGAGTTACAAATAACAAGCTTGGTGTTGATTACATTCTTCAATTACGATGTGCGGCAGTAAAATATTCCTCGTATAACAGAGAATATGAGTTGTATTAAATCAACGGAAATTTTTCACACACGTTTATTTATCGCGGAAATTAATGACTCAGTACTAACTAACTAACAAATAGAGAATGTCCAACAGAAGGCCGCTCGTTGCCTTATGGGTAAGTTCAGGAAAACAGAGTCTCGGAAATGTTAAAGGTTAAATGTTGTGGATAGAAATCGCTAAAGAAGAGGAGGAAAATAAATAGGCTAGGTTATGTTTGCCAAATAATAGCTGGCCATAGGGATGGAAGGATTTTAAATATTTAATCATAACATCAAATTTTTAGGAAGAAGTAAAAACCAGAAAATAAAACCCAGACGGCAAAGAACTAATACAGCAAATCGTTTATTTTTAAATAGTACCTTAGTAGATTAGAATAAGTTACCTGGATTGCTCTGTCAGTTCTTTCCCAAAATCCAAAAGCATATATAATATAGATGTAAATAATTTCTATTTGCTAAAATACTTGTGGTTAATTTTGAAGACGAAATATGGGAGGAGTAGGGGATTGCTTGGTGGGAAAATGTACGGCGGGGACTACGTATGCCCACGGTAACTACCACGGAAGTTGCGAAGTCCCATCAGGAACCACGAAAATTCTTGCATAACTTTATAATGATGTAATAAATAATGGTTAGGGTTATGTTTTTCTGTTTAAATGCTGTGATGACTGATTTTGGATTGATCCAATTTATTGTACAACTATTACTAAAGTTAATCACAGGTAATTAATTTGTTATTATTACATAATTATAATTAAATCCTTCTTTGAATTAATTATTGTAATATATATTACTTTACGCAGGTCCTTTAAAGCTCCTTCAGCTTTCCTTCTCCTTCATTTCAATCAAAATCACGATTTCTGAAAGCTATTACTTTGTTTTAACCGAATAAATATCTCTTAATTCTATAAAGGTTCACATCAAGCTTTCAGTGTTTCAATTTTTATATGTGAAATCCATCTGTATGTCATCTTTTTATGAAAGAAACTAAATATTAATCCATCTATCTATATCAACGAATTCATAGGAAACTATTAAACATTCAAATTTAATTCAATAGAGTGATCTATTTTCGCCAAATATATCGAGGGAGTGAGGTAATGACGCCCATTTCTGAAGAGGTAGATTTTCACGCACTCTTCAACCGGCCGATATAAAGGAAATTGCACCAACGCTGAAATATCAGAAGTGGGAACGTGAACATTAATGCCTTTCTGCGCGTCCTTCGATAAGCCCACGCACTAATTTACACTTCAGTACAAAATTATATTAGCTAATTCTACTTCCTTGTTAAGCAACCTGGCAAGCAATGAAGTGGAACTGAAACCGGATATTTTATTGCATTTAAATCAGAAATTGTAAATATTTCGTGTTATCTTTATAACGTATTGAGTCGTGCAAACATACAATTTATGGTGAATCAACTCATTTACTATCCATCTTTTATGATTTTGGTAGGTAAATTAATTCTATGAGTTAAACGAGTAGTTAAATATGTATAAGCAACGGAAAGGTTGTTGTGAGAGTTTAACGTCGCATGTAGCTAGCTAAAAGTGAAATACTCGACTTAATTCCTCTCTTAAATAATGCAACTTATGTAGAGTTATCACTTTAGGTTGCGGTATAGGTGTGAGTATTGTTCGCTTGTGTGTTTACTTGGTGATGTAGCCAGAAAACTAAAGTCCTGTATAATCGAGTTTTTGGTATGGCAAAATTATTTAATTGAATAATTTGTAATTATCAATTGCCGTAAGGGGCTACTAGTTATATTTTAATTAAACATAACTATACAATATGTGTCGGAATATCTCCTGGATAGCAGATTTTAAATATATGATTAGAAATAAATCAATTCCGTGACCATAATAGAGGTAAATAAAGAAAAATAAGTGTGCTGACATATATTATAATGAATACGTAAATCTGGGTCGGAGCTATGTAGCGACGCCGGCTGTGGGGGATTAAAGTCATATTAAAATAATAATTTACCAGGTTTTTAATTTGACTTGAATACTTCGTATCAAAATGATTTTGAGAATGAAGACTGTTGCAAAAACATCTGCTCAATATGATCAATGGTAGACGCCGTCACTATGTGGAATTGCATCAGGAAGGAGTAAAAAAACACTTAGTATAAATTCCACAATATATTTCATCAACACCACCGGTTTCAACTAATACATAGTCATCATCACTATGTACCAGTATATTGCGGAATTTTTACTGTTTTCTATTTCAACCCAAATAAATCTGCGTTCAACTAATACTTATGCAAGTTGTTCCAATGATGGTTCTGTATTGTCTCAGTAAATTTACGATCGCATAACTTTACACCAAGAATTTCTTAATCATTACGTTCCCTGATAGTTTCAGAGTAACAGCGCACAATTTTACGACAGCGCTTCTCCGCATTCCTGGCAACTCATTCGTGGTTATCAGTGATTCCGAAACCTTTCTTGCAATGTTTTCATCCTCAGTAATACCGTAGTGGGATCGCCGCGAAAAACTCCTTGGGGCAAACTCGTGAAGCAGCACATATCCCATGTTGTAATACCCCCTCTAGATGTAGCAATTGCCTCCCGATCACATCCGCAGAGCACCGCAAAGAGCAAACCGAGGTAATGGACATCAAAAAACCGCCCACCGGGAAATGAAAATCGCAACGGAAACGCAGGAGTTTCTCTCTCGTCCCAAAATTCAAAAGTTAAGAGAGGAAAAAATAAAACGGGCCGACTCCATCTATTTCCTTCCCTCGCAAGATGCATGTATAGCAGTTCCCTTTCCCAAAGAGATTTCAAAAAATCAAAACAAACGAATGCGGAGCTGAAGTGGGGAGGAAATCCGCCGCGGTTTGAATGCTAAGGCTCCTCCGATTCATGCTGAATTCTAATTTCCAGCGACGTGATTGAAAATAAATAAATAACAATGTGTAAAATACGCCGTTTCGGATCCGGGGTACCCGACACCGAGCCCTCCGCGGAAGAAATAAAGGATGCCGTTTCGAGTTATAAAATCAATTTCGGCCGCGCGTCCCTCTTTTCCAGTAATGTATTCCAGCGACTCGAAGATTGTTTCCGGTAAGTTTTCGGCCTCTATGATTTGTTTTCGTCTCCATGACGGCGCCTATTATTTTCAAAGTCGGCGGGTTTTCGAAAAAGAATTTTCGTTGTTTACCCCGGCACCGTTCCGAATTTTTATGTTTTGATTCAATTATGATGGTAATTATTTGAGGATTTTTAAAAATATTTGCATAGGGGCGAAGTTGATGGAATTCCGCTACCTCGGATAATACAATTCGTAGCCGGAAATATTGAGCTATGAGAATGGAGAGTTTGTTAATGTCATTCCACCCTCTTCGAGCTTTAAATGTAGTCGAGTTCCATGTAATTTTCTCGTTTGCATTGATTGATGGTTTTCAAATTCTAATCCTTGTGTACTTTTCAGCTTACAAAATATAGCTTACAGTAACTAGCCTTTCTAAATTTTCTTCTAAACAGTGATTACACCCAAAGAAACAGTGCCCTATTCCTAAGCGACTTAAGTACCTAATACCACAACTTGATGAATGTAGTCCATTTTTTTTAAGAATAACAAGTGTGAGAAATAGCCACATGACTGAGACTAGAACCCAGGTATCCCACTTTCCGAGCAGTTATTCTAACCACTGAACTAACATGACGCGTCTGTTCAACACCGTTAAGCCGAGTTACTGTAGTTCAGTGGTTAGAACACGTCTTAAAAAGTGGGAGACCTGGGTTCGAGTCCCTGTAATATTGCTATTTTTCTCACTTGCTATTCCTTTGGGATCAGCCGCACGACTTCATCGTGAAAAGTATTACACCTTTCCTCAATCATTCTATTTTTTTAAGTGCTTTGACGGCTATGGTCATTTTGAACGTGTAACCCCACCAAGAATCGAACCCGAAACCCGAAAAGTTGAACGGGTTACCCACATAGCTATCCGAATTCTCGATGCATTTAGTGTCTTACATTTTTAAGGGAAAAGGTAATGTGTTAACTTTGCACATTGAGGTGTACACTTTAAAACCCAGGAATAAGGATATTTTTCACTTCTGCTTATCTGTGAGATTTACATTTGACTTTTCGTACAAGAAAAAGGTCTTTCTTCAGCCACTTTTGTCTCACTCTTCCTCGTGGCTCTCCTTATATACTCTCTCTCCGATACTGGAAAACGGCATTAATCTTTGTCAATCTGAATTTCAATAGGAAGTGAGTATTTATCAGACTCAACGAGAAAAGCTATAGTAAGTGTAAATGTGAGTAATAGAAATAAATATGATAGATACTAAAATTAATTAATTTTTCTCTTGAAGTTGTTTTCTATATTGCTGCAAATCCTACATTGTGAGTTACAAAAGTACGCATCTAGAGAACGTATTATAGATATGAGTATTTTTTCATCCACACCCCGAAGTCCGCCAGAAGCATATGGCAGTGGGTGTATTAATACCACGTTGGTATTAATGCACCTACTGCTTACCTAAACTACCCTGTCAGCTTATACCCGTTAGATGAGGACT
This sequence comes from Ladona fulva, assembly GCA_000376725.2. Classification (NCBI taxonomy): domain Eukaryota; kingdom Metazoa; phylum Arthropoda; class Insecta; order Odonata; family Libellulidae; genus Ladona; species Ladona fulva. The sequence goes on along the minus strand of KZ308359.1, from coordinate 3,081,846 downwards.
GGTGAATGTAATCAGTAACAATGAGTTCTTTCCTGTATCAGAAATATTAATAAACATAAAAAACGAGAAAGATATGAATAACTTTAGGATAAAGAATTGCAACCTTGAGGAAAATTGTTCTCCAAAGAAAAATTGGAAAGAAAGAAAAAGTCTTGAAATTCCGTTTTAGATTTGTTAGACAAGACTAACTTTTACAGTAATAAGTGATTAGTAACAAATTTCTTTTGCGCGCTTCGACTGTCATAGTTAGGTATCATCTAATTACATACAATGTGCTTCGGTGGCGTAGGAGTTAGTGAGCTTGCCCAATAACACCAAGGTCTCGGGTTCTAATCCTTATTGGGACATGGTTACATGCGTTCTTCTTTAAAAGCTTAATGGTAAGAGTGATCCCATTAGTTGAAAATATGCGTAACAAAGGCGAGATTATTGTTATGGAAAAAAATAGGTTTGTAAGGAAACTTCTGCAAAGGAAGAAAATAGAAGTTGAATTTTCCTTCTTGTGCTACGGTAAACTAAATTAATACGGAGATTAAAGAAGTTGCATTCTTAAGGATATGGTAAACATAAAAAAGTCACATGCTTTGACTTTATAGTTTGAGTCTGGTGATGACGCGAAGAGAACTTTACATGAAAGATTAAGTTCTCGTCAGCCACATTATTTTTCAGATGAATTACTTCGAATTTGTAGAGTCAGCGTTCACTTTCTTACGGTCGAGAAATTTATCTCTTTGCCCCCAGGCACGGACTGTTATCTTTTAACTCAGTAACCAGCCTATTTAGCATTTTTCTCTACTTGAATTACTACTATCTACTATTTTCTCTTTTTCTTGTTGAATCAATTCGGCCTCTCTTTGCTTGTTTCCTCTCTTACAACTTCTCTCTGACAACTCACTGAAATGTTTTCCTTTAACTTTCCGTTTGGGCTCATTCTTTAACTATTTGATGTGATTCTTCTTCCTCTTTTCCATCTCTACTAAGTTCTCAAAGATAAATAGATGTGAAAAATAGCGACAAGACTGGGACACGAACCAAAGTCTCCCACTTTTCTCGCAGGTATTTTGACCACACTAAATACCTAAATTAAGGCGCAAACCTCTAACTTTCTAAATAAATTTAAGTAAATTTAACTTCTCTATTTTCTGCATTTTTGACTTTCTTATTTCGTTTCATTTAAGTTCACATACGTGTATGCACATATAGCAAATACAAATCTTTAAATAATTCTGATCCAAAATCTATTAATTCATATTTTATTTTGTCGGTAGACGTCTGAACGTAATTCATAAAACAGATTACTAAATGTAACAAGCATGGATGGTGAGAATTCCTTAATGTACTATTGGGCAACTGTTATGTTTGGAATTCCAGTACTTAGCTTGACTAAGTAACGTAATGCACTTTTTCGTCTTATTAGACGTTGATGAGATATGAGTTTGGCATCACGCACGTTTTCCCAATAGCCACATGGACATGAAAGTGTCCTATTTCTGAATTCCAAAATGGGCTGGATAAAATATCTAAAGATGGGGTTCCAAGATAATGGAGAGGAAAATGAAATCACATAGAGATTCTTTCTTATGATAAAATATGAGTTTGTTTTTCTACTTCTCCGAACTAATGAATCGGAATCGCGGCCAAGACAAGATTATTCAATCGGAATCAAATATATGAATTTGTTTTTCTATTTCGTATCATCTTAGCCTTAGTTTTTACTTCCCATTTGATGCATCGGCAATGTCTTTAATTCATATATTTCCTTCACTTATTGTACTGAAATCTTACAGTATATCATAAAAAATCTTAGTAGATCAAGTTACGGAAGAAGAGATTTTACTAAACATTGAAACNAGGGAAGGGCGTTGATTAGGGATTGATAAATTACATGAACCTACCGTATTACAATATGCTTTATGTTTCGGACTTAGTAAGACCTGAGTGGTAGTGTAAATTTATAAAATGACTGCGATGAATTTTATAATGTGTTAAATTCAATATCACCGTCATATATATATATATATAAATATATATATGTCCATTTTTTTGGAAAACAATTAACTTAAATCAACTTCTCCTCATTTGATATCAAACAGTCCTCCGCAAAATATTGTATGCTTAGCAGTTTTTCTAATCCACTGAATTACTTTCACTTTCTTGGACAATTACACCATTCGTATATAATATTTTAAATTTACTCCATTTTATTGGACATATCAATTTTTTTTAGGACCGCAGTTTTCATTCTTTCCACCTTGAAACGTTTCGATTTTTCCCTCGGCAGTAAATGGTTGTTCCGGGGATTGGAAGAAGAGTTTATACACATATACATGTTGTAAGATTGTAATAAATCTTAAGTCCTTCACAGCTCGCGATCATTAGGACTATAAATTGACAGTCTGGCATCTTCTTGTCCTTCTATAAAAAATGAACGATTCCTGAATAAAAAATCGCAAACAAGATGGTATTATCCAAATAAAATCCGGTTAAATTTATAATTTTAGTTGAATTTTAGCAAGATATTTCCGTATTTTACAAATGTAATTGAAGCATAAGAATCAAAGTTTTGTCCAGTAGTGTGCATTTACAAAACTATGTGATGCATGCTAAATTTCTAATTTTAAACGTTATTTTTCAGAACTACTCTTTCAAGTATTTTAAAGCCCTAGGTGTTAGATAAAGCATCAGTTTAACTACTTCTTCAGCGATTATTCGAAATTAATGTTTTAACGATATATATAACTTGATAACTAATATAACATTATTCAGCAAAGGAGCTATAAATATTAATACGTTTTGTTTTACATTTATACTTCGTAGGTGCATTAAAATTAAGGTTGAAATGCTGGAGAACGTTCCACTGACGGGTACTATAATGGTAATACTCATATGTAAATACCAATGTCTAAAAATTTCGTTTTATAGTGAATTGTAAGTGGAGTAGGGTTACATATAATTTTTCAATTTTCATTGATTTATTTATTCTATTATCAATTATTAATCCATCACCACCTACAAAATGAGAAGTCGTTGATGCTTATAGCCGTTTTGAATTTAAATCAAGAAAAAAAATTTCTTATCGAAAATGTATTAAATTAATAAATATAAAAATAAAGATTTCGTCTATTTGCAGCTATAACGTTTGCCCTCTTCCATTGATTTTCCCTTCTCTCTGCATTCTCTCCTTCTTCCACTGTTTACAACTTCGCCGTCCAATCTCTCAGTTATCTATATTTTTCTTGTTGACTTTTTCCATTTCCTTTTTCCCCTTTGATCCACTCTTCCTCCAACCCGCGTCCGCTCGGCCCAAAAGCGTCTGGAATAAAAATGAATGCCTCAAGGTTCACCCGGACTATGGCTTTTCAATTCCAACTCCTGGCTATCGCACTCTCCTCCTCAAATCCCTCGATTTTTGCTCCATATCTCCCTTCTAATGCCATTCCGAACATTTTTCCCTTTCCTAACCTCTTTATACTTCCTCGGCGCATGCGCGGCTTTGCAAACTCCCCCGCTGAGTTCGATTTCGCTCTCGCCGCTTATTCTTTTCGTGTGCTTTCCTTCCACTTTCCTTCCGTTCGCACTCCGTTTATCGTCCGTCTCGCCATTGCAGCTTTGTTAACTCCTTGTCATGTCTCCTATCTCAGGTCGTTTTCACGTTTCCGTCTTTTTCTTCCCTTTCTTTTCTGTGAAATCGCGCCATCTTCTGACATCCTTTTCTTCTTCCCTTACCTCACTCCCTATCCAATCCTTTGAACTTATTTCTTTCCTTCCATTCCTTCCGTTACTTGGCATTTTTATCGTTCCTCTTGGATTCCACAAGGATTTTTTTTGTATTTTATTTCCGAAGGAGACTTCCAAATGCTAGTAAGTGTTCTTAACCAAGATTGTTCTTCCTTTTCGGTGAGAGAGTCATTTTATATGTTTCATGATACAGATAGGCTAACGATAGCCCATCATTTTCGGCCACCTAAATTCTGCTGCACAAATATTTTGAGGAAACATATTTGCACACATTGTCTATGTGAAAATGCAGATGCACAAAAGCAAATGACAAGTTATTAATTGAAGTCATACACCTGACTAGAGTAATATGTTATTCGGAGAAAAAACTACATTAATTTTAAGTAATCACAAGAATAATTATAACAAACGATTGCAAAAAAATATTCAATATAATACAATTTTTGTAAATGGATACAAATTAAACCTTTCCTTAATCCTTGGAAACAAGTTTCTGAGGTTGAGATTTGTTTACGAAATTTCGATAAGATTAGCTGCTCGGTTTCATCGGTTTCACACACTTTGCGAAACGTATTCTGGCCCGCAATCCGTGAGTTGGATAACTCTACTCTAAATGATGAAGCAAGGAAGGTTTGAATTAAAGAAAACGACAGAAAACTAAGATAATGAGGTTACCAAAGGAGAGAAAGCTATGTTAGCGGCTAGGGTTGATGGAGATAAACTAGAACAGTTTCCTTGCTCTTGCATTGTGCTGTTTTGGGATAGAATATATGATAATGAGGTTGAAGAAGAAAAGCAGAAGTCGAGAAAGCATTCATGAAGCTAATGAGACTGAGTACGGTAAGCCTCGAAAAGGGAATCAGAAAACTTGCTGCCAAGTTTCTTGCCGCCTGGTTGTGAAACGTAGACCTTATGAAAGGAGGATTTTAAAGAATTGGAGGCCATTGAAAGGTGTAGATTATAAAAACTAAGTTTGGATGATAGATAACCAAACTCGCAGGTGTAAGAAATGGTTGGAAAAGGGAAGGTTTTAACTGAAGTAAATAGTCAGTAAAAATGAATGGGTCAAATATTGAGAAGAGTCGGATTGCTAAAGAATGTAATTGAAGGTTGTATTTAAAGTAAAAAGTTAATTATATAAATGTGTGAAAATTTTATTATGAATAAAAGGGAAGGGCGTTGATTAGGGATTGATAAATTACATGAACCTACCGTATTACAATATGCTTTATGTTTCGGACTTAGTAAGACCTGAGTGGTAGTGTAAATTTATAAAATGACTGCGATGAATTTTATAATGTGTTAAATTCAATATCACCGTCATTACCACATGAAAATAATTTTTAAGTTTATTTTCTCCTGTATCACTTTCACTTTTACTTTCACTCTTCATCCTTGTCACTTTCAGTGGCTTGATTTATGTTGATTAGTATTGTCATACAGATTCAGCTTCGTTAAGTTTCATTCCAATGTTACTGAAACTCTTAGATGTTTTCCGCAACTCTGTTACATCCATTTACAATTCCCATGTGAGCCATATACAGTTTTCTTCTGTTTCATTTAATGGCTAAATTTACATAAAATTTAGCGCTTAAGATTCATTCCTTCCTTTTTTAACCTCTCCGTTCTAATGTAATTTAATTTCTCCTTATTTATTATTCTAACTCCCATCTACTGCAACATTTATTCTGTGTAGAAAAGGTATTACTTCTGTTTGTTTCTCAAAATTTGTTTTTCAGTTTTTTTAATCCCAATTTCCATCCTTTTCGATTCTAAATTCTGTACTATCCTTCTGTTTTTCATAATTAACGGCTGAGTAATTATGAATAGTTAGTTACAGAATTCATAGCATACTTTATTTTTCATGGTTATTAGCATCAAAGAATTCCACTCTCGTTACCCAATGTAGATGCAAAGCCGAATTTTTCGAAACGTCATAAGTTATCATTATCAAAATTCGGAGACAGAGGAAAAACTAAATCGCAAAAGCAATTTTATCTTCTGTCAATGATGATAGGAAACGGTTCGTGAAATAAATCAGGAAATTATCCATTAATGCGTAATGAAGGTTAAATATTCATTTTTTCCGAAATGCGAATTACGTCAAGTTGGTTATATCTCATTACAAGTCATAATTATCCAGCAGATTGAAAAATCAATCTCTCGGTTCCGGTTTCGAAATTTCCCATGTGAATAGAGAGGAAGTGGCACAGATATCACAATTACTGGCTGTGTTATTGAGGAAAAAATTATGAAGTTTCGTGCAACTCAACTAAATAATTTGTTATATATAAGGGTTGAAAGCAAATGACAAATTATTTCTCCGTGACGTTCGAGTGATGACAAATTCATCTATGAGGAAGAGATCTAAAGGCTGCTGAAATAAAATTAGGGCAAGAGGGATAAAGTATGAGTAACGTTTTATAAAAGTATATAGTAGTTCTAGTATAGTATAGTATAGTAGTTTAATTCAGAGGTATTGGTAAGGTAAATTCCATAATCCCGTGCGTAAGTATATTTACCAACAAGTAGGGGCAGAAAATAATTTTCTATGGAAGAAACAGATAAATATTGCATTTAAGCTTTTTGTCACAGATGCAGGTTGGGAATCCTTGAAAGAAAGGAGATTAGAAGCTAGGCTGCGATTGTTAGATAAATTCAGAGGAAATACATTTTCGGATGACGTAATTGATATTATGCGACCCCCCTGCTACTTTGCCTGATCCGACAGTGAGCGTAAAATAAGAGAATTAGACGCGAGGACAAGTCGTTTTAGAGACCCTTTTTTTCCGCGAACGATACGCGATAATAATAAAGTAAAGAAGTAATTCTAATCTTGGTGTTTACACCCCCTGCCACACGCCGGAAGGCGGCTTGCAGGGTACTTATGTAGATGTAGATGTCATTTTTAGTACGTGGGTTACTTGTGCTTTAAGCTCATTTGGTGACATAATGCCTTATTTGAATCTTCTCCGAGGGAATTCAGATTCCATTTTGGTATCAAACCCCGGTCCACTGTCAACGTTTTTCTAGGTTCTTTGGAAAATGTTTGTTGCTCTTGATTATCAGGTTATCGGAAAGGATATATATGCTTTCAGAATTATTTAGTATGTTTGCAAATTTGCTCATACGAACGCTCTTTTTCGTTTAATATTCTCTATATTTTCTCGTCATCGTTTCTTTAATATCCCATTGTAACTTACGTAAGAACTGGAAGCCTTACGTAAGTACTGTATAGTCAAGCCAGTAATATTTTCCTCATCCTTCGCTTCATATCATTTACAATTCAGGACTTTATACTTTAGTTAAGGTGAATTTGTAAAGGATTGAAAGATACTTTCGATTTTTAATTGTAACGAAATATTTTCCAATACGCTTTACTTTCTTAGTTAAGACACAAAATCTGTTTCAATGACGCTGAATTCTCAAGAGCAATACGCCTTACAAGCTAAACCTAATGGCGGTCAAAGTTTGACATATTCAACTTATTTTATCAGGTTCAAAGCTTGTTCTTTGGTGAAAAATTGATGTGAGAAGAACTGCCTGATTGCACTGCGCTACACTTATAGTGAAAAAAGGAACTGCCGGAAGCTCCCCTATGTATTCAGAACCTTATTTATTCGATTTGTATGCAAAGCTATCTTTAAAAATAGATGTATGTTTGCTATGACGTCTTTATGTTACTATCGCTAACTTGATTCGAAGTTTTTGTTAGCTAATGTTATACATGTACCTGAAGTTGTACAAAATGGCGTCAATAATTTTTATTTTTTAGACAACATTGAGTAAGAGATTGAAACTACGGAATGGTAACTCAGTATAGAAGTAATTTTACAGAAAAATATTAACGTATTTATCCGTCGTTACAGTTTACGCAATCAGAACTGCAAAGTTTAAAAGGTGTAAATATTGTGCAATGGTGTCCTGCAAGTCGTGTTATTGAAACCGTATCATTTTGTCACGGAAAACCGACGTATTTAGATTTTTCGCACACACACACATCTAAAAACCAAGTATTTTTAGTTATCGAATTTTAAGGAGACCCATTTGCATTTTTAAACCTTGCCTGAACTATCTTTTGGTAAATGAGGAAGTCTTGTGATTCAGAGATTTCACGCCATAGAGTATTTCCGGCGTGGTTACTTATGATTAATCCTGCTGTGTATCATGAAGATTATAGATATCTTCGTTGATTAATAATTCTACAAAGGTGAAGGAGGGTTGCTTTTCCTGCTCCAGACGTGATGTTTACATGTTTTTTGAGACCGGGCTTATCTCCGCAATCTCTCCTGAACCCGTCTCAATGCAAAGCACTTTTGACATTCCATTGCGGTTGAATCTTCCTTTCCAGCCTTGACGCCCCTGAGAGCCTCTCTCTAGAGATCAAGGTGGATTACACTTTCTCTGGATCTTCACGCTCGAATTTTGGTTTATTTGACTCCCGAGAATCTCCAAAACAAACAAAGATAGCAAGGGAGGGATTCACCCAAAAGTTAGTTCAAAACATTAAGCTGGGCTTTAAGGTTTAGCATGACGTGGTTACTTTCATTCTCAGTCCCATTTGATAATGTGATGCTGATGTGACTTGTTGCAAGTGTGAAAGCGTGGTGAGGTTGTTTCCGAAAATGTTTACAGGATTTGATAATGGTATTCAATATATACCTGTTGGAGAACAACTTTGGGCGACTGAAATATATCACTCCTAAGCTTGCTAGCAACTTTAACTGGTATTTCATGTAATTGAATATTAATTGTTCCTATGCAACATTTCAATCTTAATTATATTGAGTTGAAAGGTGGAGTATGGAATTGCAGGAACTTTTAAGAATCACTACAAAAGCAATGATATCGTAGTAATCAGTTAAAAAATTAATACGGTATGTGCTCGTATACAAGATGCATTTTTTTGTTATGTTTAGGTTAAAAAGCAAGGTTCGTCATATGGGAGGACATGCAGGATTTTTCATGGAACTGTTGTTATAATATTGATATAATATTGTACATATATATGGGTGCATTTATTGCACAATATAAGTGTATATACAGACAACTGATTTCGCTGTTTCTGATCGTGATAGATCGATGCATACTTCTCTCGAGACTGAGGTCACAGTTGTTAAATGCTATTCGCGAATTCACCTCTATGAAATGAAAAATACTTTTGTTTCAATTCTATTTTTTAAATGACAAAGCATTCACATATTCATCAGTTTCTATGCTAAGTATGAGAATCAAGTCGGAGTTAATACGAAAAAATAAATCTTGTAAATTCCAGTCGTAGTTAAAGAAACCGCAATGCTATTATTCTGTACTACGCAGCTAATTAATTATTGCTATCTATAACCATTGGAATATTGTATAAAAATGTTTAATGGAATAGTAAGGGAATACATCCTCCTGTTCTGTTTTTCCCCATCCGTCCTGATTGTTAACATAGATTTGTCTCCTTTGGCGAACCTCATTACATTTTTTTTCTTACGTTTATTTTCATTCCAAAAGCTTTCCGATTGAACCAGTGTGAAAACAGTAAAAGATGTTCATTGATTTTATTTTAATGTAAATTTTAATGATATTCTAAAATCTTGTCGTTTTCTTGGAAATTTCTTTTTCCCAAAATACTGATTTCTGAGATGAGATTAATCCACAAATTTTGAATAATAATAATATATTATATCTGATTCTATAACCCTAATATCCACCGAGGTGGCAGAAACGTTGTAATGATCCATGAAAGAGGAAGGATATATACTATTCCACAACCTTATTTTATTTACAACTTTTTTCGGCAGTATATAGCCATCGTCAGTTTTTGTCATAATCGTTAGTAGTGACCTGTCGATGTCTATGTAACGCCGAAACCAGTAGTCAACACTTTTTACGTGGAATAGTATGTATCCATCCTCTCTCTCTTCTACAATCCTTTTCCAAATAGAGGGCTTACGTTTATCATTTATATGAAAGCAAAACTTAAAAGTCATTTATATTAATTTTGATACTCATGTGCACAGAAATAATAACTTTAATTCCCTTTTCATTTCTCAGAACAATTGTACTTTGCATTCATCGTTGCAATATTCCGCATGTTATGCCGAGAACTCCAAAGCATTGTTTTCAAGTATAAGAAAAAAGGAAAGGATTTTCAGGGTCCTTCCCAAACAATAGATCTCGTTTTTCAATGTATCTATCTCTCCACATCGACCGAACTCCATTATGTTCTCACAGACCTAATCCTGCTTTTCCTACCTCACAAACACGCTTTACCTTAATCCCCACATTCCGAGTTCTCATCCCTCCCTAATCTTCCGCTTATTTTTCCTTTTATCTCCATTCCACGCTCATTCGTCATCACCTTCTGTAACCCTCTCCCTCTTTCGCGCATCTCAGAAAAAACGAATTTTTTGCCCTGCTACCGTTCCTGTAACCAGTCCCAAAAAACTTTATATCCTCTCCACCTTACCACTCTATCACACCTCCTCTCCCCTCCTTGATCGCACCTGTTATTTATCGTACTCTCTACTATTTTCAATTCTTTTTCACTTGATACATCAGCATTCGTGCCTCTATTCACCATGAATTCGCTTAGCCATACCCCTAAAAGGAAAACCTGTAATCTTACTAACCAGAAGATTTACTGAATGTTTGGTACTTCGTACTTCGTTTTCAACGCTGATTAAAATCCTATATAACTGGTTTAACTGTACTTTAACCCTCATAAATCTAATATTTAGAATATGGGATAGTGTCAAAACTATAGCAATTTAATTTACATACTATACGGGAGCTAGCGATGTTTCAAAATAAGCAACCAACAAATTTGCTTCCTAAATATATTAATGCATTAAAGTAATATACGATAAGTTCACGACTTTATTGGGAGAATTCTCGAAGTCCCCTCACCATGAATCTTTTATTTAAGATCATAAAAGACCTTGCCAGGATACAAACCAGAGACGTTGGTGGTTTCGCTAGCACACTAACCCATACGTCAAAGAGACCGGCCACTTCAGGCAACATTTACTTACAAGACGTACCTTTGAGAGAAAACAAAACATAGAGTAGTACGGAAAGGTGTAGCCCCACCCCTGTTAAAGTGACGTCAGACATACCGCAGGGCATCATAATCGGACCTTCACTATTCTTGGTATACACCATAACGACCATAGCAGTTAGACTGACAATTAATTTAGGATTTTTGCTGAGGAATTGGTGATCTACAGGGAAAATAAGAAGCATAGAGGATATATATTTTTGTAGCAGTATTTCTAAAAGTGACTGCTGAAGAAATATCGTGCTTGCGGGCTTCTACCAGTAATTGGACCCTGGACCAGGGCCGAACATGCTAGGTACCAACTTAGCTATCCGGGAGCCCCAGATTAATCTTGTACAAGCATTTACATAGAATTGTGTTACAGAGTGTTAAAATGTGGCCTTAGATTAATGAAGGCAAATTTTTAATAATAATGTCTCTGAAAGAAATCGCTGGCAAATGAATATTCGTATACCTTCGAGAATGAAAAATGTCGCATGCAGTAGGCTAATAGAATCGATTGAAATATATTACCAGAAAACAAGATTTACTAATTTACCACATAATATTAAATGCACAACCGCATATTTTTCATCCCAGAGCATCAAGTTTAGTTCTGTCTCCTTATCATTATTTTACCCTCACTACACCAATCATCGCTAAATTTCCTCCTTTTATTCTCATTATTTCTGTTTTTCTCCACCAGCGCCCCTCCTTTTTATATTCCATAACTTCATTATCTTCACTTGGATTGTTTTGCATTTTTTCTCTCCTTTCTATGCCTTTTCTCCGTACTTCTAAATATTTTCTTTTCCTTTCACTTCCCGCACCAGCAAGAGGTTAAACTTCGTTACTCGCACACCCACAAAACTCTCCTTAAAAACGAAATCTTTACAAGTGTTCTAAAAAATAAGGGAATGACCAGCCTGGCCTTTCTCTTAAGAAAAGTTGAACGAAGGAAAGTTGAGAATCCTTGACTCCAGTCCTTTACTTTTTCGAAAGCGGGGCTGTGCGGAATTTGTGGGTGAGGTTATCATGACTGAAATGGTGAGGTTATCATGACTGAGATGCTTACTAATTGGTGTTGTATTTTAGTATATTTACTAGAAGTTGTGTGCGTTAATTCAAATGGTATAAGCTATCATTATTCTTATTTTTTTACAACTGAGTGGGCTTTTAAAGATTTGAGCTCAACTTTACCATTCGAAGAATTAGATGTACCCAACGTTTTCTCCCTGGCCACAGTTGCAACTGAACAATTGAAAAAACGATTAAGATAAGAAAATAAGCACAGAATAATGTATAATGACCGTGGTCCTATTGCCTTCTTTGCTCCTTTTGTACTCAAGACCTCATTTCGCCTCTCACACCACTAACCGAAAACTCGACAATGAATACTCCACAAAAAGTGCTTTTCTTAAAAGAAACGTGTCTACTAATGATGGCAAGTTTGTTCCCAAAATGTATATATGGGTTTTGCATCAAAAATTTACAAACTCTAACGCTGGTTTTTTGGTAGCTCAGTCTCGGTAAAATTCTGTTGGTTCTCTTCGAGTTACACTAAAGAAATTGTGGTTTTCGTGGACATTTTTGTTATCGTAAGTAATTTCGTAAATATCGTTTTCCGTTTGTAAACTACTGAAAAAATCTCTGTATTTGACAAATTGAACCAAATTGTGTCCCGTTGGTAAATTTTAGCCATCGCTGATTTATCGATACACTTCTCCCTTCATGAATGGCTTTTTATTGATTTTATAGTTTATAATAACACTTTTTCCGTTCATTGTTGTTTTTCTTTTTGCATTTTGACATACATTACATTTACGGTTTTCTCTATTTTATATTTCAGCTCTTTGATCACCCAGAATTGTGTTGTGGATGCTCTCAAGAGAATATTCTCATTTTACCTTTGGAGTCCCAGATAGCCATGTGAGAAACCCGTTTGGTTTCAGTGAAAGCAGTCCCCTGTTTAATTCCCGGTGGGGGCCTACGTGCGAAATGACCTTAGCTGTCGAAGCACTTTTGACAATACTACTAATACCACTTTTACGCCTTAAACCCATCTTCCTTTCGTTTGACACTTGATTGCCACTTTGGCGTTGTGTTACCCATGTTACATTTTGACTAAAACCCGCCAAATCTTAATTGGCTCCGCAAATGCTCGGTTGCAATTGCAGTTAAGGAGCGAGCATTTGGAGTGTCCTATTTTAAAAATTAATCCTCCATTCTATTCTGTCGATTCTTCGAAGAAATGGAAATTTGAGGAGTTTGATCGATGATTCCAATTAAATGTGTTTGATTCGATGAATTGATTAATTCATGCGACACTTATTCGATCGAAAATCCTTCATGGAGCTTTTCATGATAACTGGCTACTTAATTCTACAATTATTAAGGTCCACTGAATTTAAAGTTTAAAATTGAGAAATTGAAGCTAACTTCATTCATCAAATTGTTTTCTCTAGGAAAATAATACTACAAAACTTCTCATGATAATTTAAATCAACATTAATTTAACTATAATAAATTTATATTTTTCAAAATTATTCTGTCGTTAATCAGGGGTAACACTACGCTGCTACTTACATCTACTAATTAATATTAGGACGTTAACCAACTGCTTCTAGAATACAACATCAAAGAAATGTAGTTCTATATTATTAACACATTCATGCAATAAAAGATCCCCCGACACACACAAAAATGAATTATAATAGCTAATCCAAACATAACGCTGTTAACGTTCAAAGAGAATGAATGGGCAACAATCCTCCGTAGTTTTAAGTAATAATCTCTGCGTTAGGAAATTATAAATTTGCAGCACATAAAAAGTTCTGTTTGGAATAATTACCTCGTTTCGCGCAATAGAATTTTTCCACCTACAATCTACTAACCTCGTATCTATGGAAAATTCTATATTAGCTAACAAAATACACAGTAAAAAATTATTTGAGTTCTATTTACTGACGTTACCTTTTTGAAAAGTAATTATGAAAAATTTAGTGAAACAAAGAGAAGAGAGGTATGGATGGATCAAGTCATATTTGAAAAAAAAATAACTAATGAGCAGGCTTTATCGGAAATTACCTCTTTGAGCCATTACCGAGACACGTTGTTTTAATATATCGATCAGTCTATCCTTTGTAAGCACTAAATTGCTAAATCTGTTGCCTCATTTCGAAAATTCAGTCACCGAACCCTAGCCAAATCAGGAGAATGTGAAATATCGGAAAATGATTTGGAAAAATAACTCATTCCCGACTGATTGGAGCTCTTCAAAAATGCGCATAGTATTATTCCTTATGTAGAACCCAGTTGATTTTCAAAGGCTCGCAAAATATTCGTGTTCAGTAGAATATCCTTTTCTTGCCAAAGAACGACGTATCTTCACCCAGATTTATGGGATCATTTTTGGCCGTTTTTCAGAATTGATAGCACGGAAAGGAATTAAAATTCTTTCAGCCGCTGTTCGGCTCAGATGCTAAATTTATTGCGCGTCCCACAGAATTAAGACAAATATGATCGCAACGGGGAATCGAGCGATAATTTTATACCCAGAGAATTGCTAATGGAATTCGTACCTTCGACTAAAAATGAGAAAAAGGCGTAATCAATAGAGCTATAATAATTACCTTAAGATAATTACCACAGTTAATTGTTAATTTAGGTTTTCATTTTACGAAAGAAAAATCTCTGGCTAACGATGAGATGCAGAAGCGTAGTGCTAGCCGAACTAACTCCATTTCACCTTTTGACTTTAGTTTTAGCAGCCTGAAACTGCTAAAGCCTAAAAGCATTGAGTGGCCTACGTATGGGACAATAGTTATATATTAATAAGCATGTGTTAATACATGTACGTATTATTAATTAGGTGCAAATGTACGCATTTTCGGAAAGCAGCATTTACCAAGCCTACTCTGAGCCGGGAAAAAAATTATTTTTATAATTAAAATAGGCACAAAATATTTCGATCCGCTTCCATCAAAATTATGATCCATTACAAAGACACGCGTGGGAATGCCAAATATCAATGAAATTTTGTTAGGTCAAAAATATCACGTCGTCACTAACACCGTATTCTATATGTTAGGAATGTCAATCTCTACTTTTACAGATCCCGTTTCGTTATACACTTCCAGACATTAACTGTTTTCTTGGTATTGCTAAGTCAGTCACAATGTAATAGCAGCCTAATTTTATGAATTAGGTTCATCGAATTGCCTTAGTTTACATTAAGTTTGTATATTAGGCTATGAGGAATTGATGTGGCTGTAAGGGAAAATGTCATTTGCATATTACTCATCCCCTTCTTAGACTTGTTCCCATCACTTATGGAGTCTGTTGATGATTTTCGATCGTTGGTGATGATGACGAACGAGTATTCAGCGTGCTGATTTTTGTCTGGATGAACTTCCTGCCACCAAGCCTTATAGAAAAATAGGAGACACACGCAACAATTCCCTAACCCCAAAAAATCAGCCGGGACTCGACCCCAGCACCTTTGTGATGGAGCTAGACTAGATATTAAACACCGCCACCGAGACCGGTTTGTATTGTATATAATGTTATGAAATTAAAATATTATTTTCATATTATCATCATTTTTCATACATTATAACTAGTTATTGTCTGTAACTCATCGCTGTCCGAGATATTTACCTAATTCAACTCAGTGTTTACTCTCACAAATGATTACTTTCCTTACGAAAGAACATTCATGCTATCTTGTAAAAACTAAGGATAATTCATTTCGCCTTAATGTGTAGGTAGATGAATACCGGAGATATTGATGATCAGAAGATAAAAACCTACAAGAAAATAGAAGAAACCGAGAATAATGAAGATTGAGTATACAAAGAAACAGACAGTATTCGCGAGCAGAGTCTTGTATTTCTTCGAAAATGTTCATTCCAATGATAAAAACCGTAAATATTTAACGTTCCTCCTAGAATTTTCCGTCGAATTCTTCTGGACCCCGAAAATTCTTCCCAACATACGAAAAACGCGTCATCCCATCATATTCCTCAGCCCCATAAATAACTTCACGAACTCAAATTCATGTTACAAGCTCCCGATTCAAACTCCTTTCTTCTCCACTTGAACTAAACCGAGCCTTTTTTGCGCCTTTATTAAGTCGGACAGCTGGAAAAATTGAGTTAAATCCCTAAAGAATCACGAGAGTTATGAAAAATCGTGAGCGGAATGGCTGTTAGGATGGAATACGTATCTTTTTTATGTCTGTGACGCAATGGAGTCAGCTGTTGCCTCCTCTCCCCATTATCTCCTTCGCACCTATTCGCTGCGAACTCCCGCGCCCTCCGCAGTATCTGCGGTCCGTTTCTGCAGTGCGTTTTTACCCGTTCGCCGTAGATCGAATCTTTTTCCCGTTTGCGCAAGCTTTAGGATACGCATATTTATATCCTTACAATGTTTCGCAATTTTGTTCTGATTCCCCTTCATTTCCCAACCGTGAACTTGAACTCGCAAAATATGTTTTTTTTTCTATCAATGCCTTAGTGGATGAGGAATCAGCAGCTACCAAAGTAATTTGGTCCTAATGCAGCCCGTAACCTTCCCTTATTAGTTTTTCTCAGTTCAGAATAGAGGAAAATGTATCTATGAATTATGTATGCCTGTCTTGTTCATACTTTTTATTATATGTAAATTATTTAATATTGTTTTTAATACTGTGTGTTCAGTATTTGTGTAGTTATGATGTGGTGGTAGTGCTGTCGCCTTCCTCTCCTTCCCCTCCCCTAAGTGAAGTGAAGTTTGTGTGAGCCTTTTCTCATTATTACTTCTCCCTCTCTCTCATACTCTTGCTCTCTGGTTAAGTGCAGCCGGGGTCTTCTAGTAGCACAATTGTCGTCGCTGCATTCTCTACTGTCTCTCTGGTCCTTCGGTCGCTAGTGAATTCATTTTTTGCCTTAATTGTTATTTCTTATTTACTCCATAATTTTCATTGTTGTTTCATTGTATTGTATATGTGATTAAATTATGAAAAGAATGAATGTGGTTTACTTACGCCACACTATGTATTGTGTAATTTTAGGGTCATGTATGTGCTTACGGAATTTACCTTTTTGAAAGTTGTAGCTCACTGAAAAAAGGAAGGTCAAACTACTTCACTTCTCAACTGTCTAGTAAGTCTCATCCCCATTCATGGGTTTAACTAGTTCACAGAGGACTGTGTGCGACAATACCGTCCTCCGAAATACAAGTTATATCTGTGAGTACCAGTGGTCATTAATATACGAATGAATACCAGCCTTCGGGAATGGAAAACAGTAACTTTGAAAGTGGTTCCATCAAATATATTCCTGGAACTTGAACAAAGTTATTGTTTTCCATTCCTGCGATTAATTTTCAAGAAGTTGTGACTTCAACGCTTGATTTTATCAGAATTCGGGTTGGAGAATGTACGCTATATGTAATTTCAGATAAACATATGGCATAAAATGAAGGTACTATGGAACATTACAGCCTTTTCCGTGATATGAATGCGTTCAATAGTCTTATTGCAATCGATATACTAATGCTAATGTGATAGAAATATTAATGTTTTTATAGAGATGATTATGGTATTAACCCTAAATTTTACGTCTGCAAGCCCATCCTGAATTTAATCTAAACTCTAAAAAGCTGATTTTCTATTTATCTTTGCCTTACGGTATCCCTCAGAGTCCAAGCTTGTAGCTTGAATACTAACGAAGATATTTGGTGAGTAATTCAAAAAGGTAAATGGACACTATTAAAAAATCAACTTAAATGACTTTAGTTAGCTTTTATAACTAACGCAAAGCGCTATTTTTTCGTATAATTCATATGATTGGATGTATTTGAATAAATTAATTCACTACGAACCTTTCTCTTGCATCAATAATCATAAGTATCACCGTATTGATTCGAGAAATGTAATGCTTTATTAGTGTGAACTATGAAAAACTATAGAAAGAAGCTAAGTTTGAATTTTAATTAAATATACAAGACTTTAATGAAAACTTTATTGTTGTCGAGCATCTTATGGATGATGTATGGATGTGAATGATGAGAATTCAATGGTGATGCTTTAAAATGTGATGCTTTAAAATTACAGCAAACTGCCTTCCATGCAATCGATATGAAAGTACCGATAGTATGCTTTGGTAATAGAAACAAAACTTTCTACAAAGTTTTATGATTTCATAAAAAAATATCCTCAAGTTTTATAAAAGTTTTCTGTCAATCGCTGCTTACAATTGTAGTTGGAGTCCTATCTAGGCGAATTAAATTTTTTTTAAAGCGTATGGAGAAACAGTCTGAATAGTTGATTAAGTATGATTCAATATATTTTTTGATCCAATCTTTGTTTCCACGGAAATATATTCAGTTCATTAAGAATTCAATTTTCCCCAGAAACCTCATTTAAATATTTTTCTGGACACAAACTAAATCTGCCTCTCACCTCAAGGTTGAAATGTAAATTAGTTGGTCAATTTTATAAAATACGCTAACAAATTCAATTTGAAAGGTTCACACTACACTCTATTTCCTCGATGTGTAAAATCGAATACATGCAACAAATTAAGGGAAATAAGTTCTCGTGATAAACGTAAGCTGGAGTTGATATGGGGAAATTTCGTCCTAAAAACTCGTTAAAATGACAGCATGACGAATCGTGTTGCGGGAAATTGAAAGCGATATCTTGATGGATTCAAGTAAATGTGACGTAATTCAGTACAATATCGATTGGAAACTGGTACACAACATTTTGTATACGTCAAACGACGTGTAAATGAAAACGATGGAGTTAAAAAGGGTCTTCTTCTAAAATATCGGCAATAGACACCCATGTTCTGTGAGATTTCACATTTAATAAAATCAATATATTTCCACCAGCTTGTTTTAAATTAATCGCCTCAGTTTTCTAATTTCTTTAACTACCAAGCCGAAATTAATCCTCAAAAGTCGATAAATGCGGTTCCTGGAAATTCTGAGACCAAATTAATCAAGTTAAATATTACTCTACAATTTATCCCACAATGATAGATGTTTTTACATCCAGATACTTAGTACTTATAGGCTTGCGTAAAATAAGTCCTTCCCTACAGACCCATTCTCTACCTACTATATTTAATTATCTAAATTTTAAAAAAAGTTCTAAACATTATGTCTCTCCCAAGGAGAAACGGACATGAAAATAGTCTAACGGAACCGGGACTCGAAACCGGGTCTCTCAATTGCCGGTCGATTGTTCAATCCATTGAGCTATTCCACCAGAACATTTCTCCATGCCTTTTGGGAGACTGGTGGAATTTCTGTGAAAGTTCTGGTGGAATAGCTCAATGGATAGAGCAACCGACGGGCAATTGAGAGACCCGGTTTCGAGTCCCGGTTCTGTCAGACTTTTTTTCATGTCCGTTTCTCATTAAGAATTTTCCTAGGTGCACGCCTTATCGTGCCAAATACCTAAAACCCTTTTCCTTGTTGATTATGTTTCTCTTCTAAAGTTATGTAACGGAGTCAAATTTGACGCCTGGCATTAAAACAACAACAAAATTTTTCACATGAGAAAACTGATATTCTTGGTTAATTATTGCATATTTTATTCGAATTCGTAATTCTTTGATTTTACGCAATATTTTTGCGCAGAAATTCCACTGTTGCTTAAGCTCTGTTGCTAAATCTCTTTGCTATCTTGATGATCTACTTCAGCAAAATATTGGCCCGTTTTATAGAAGCCGATATCTACCCGTCCGAAATCTCTTAGCGGTTCAACAATCCTTCTAGGTTTCATTGGCCAAAATCTCTTTAGATAGCTAACTTTAAATAATACCTTCCGATTTCACATATGAATTCGTACCTAAATAGTAGTTTTTACCATTTCCGTTAATTGTTAATAATAGGATTAGTAAAATGTACACGTAATCATCCTACATTTAATTTCAAATAGCTGATATCCACCCCCGCTGTTACTTTACGTTCATCTTTTTTATATTCTTAAACTGAGAGTAAAATTTTGGTCCGTATCCTGGAGAATTTATCGAAGAAAAATTTCATTTCCGACAAATATTTTTGGCAAAAATCCATCTCCAATAATTCGATGAACGATGAAGAATTGCCTACTTACTGGTCGGAAAATCTAACATATTATGTACGTTATTAATTTATTGCCAATTACTAAAACGTCAAATGGTTGATATCGCGATATTCATTATTAAAATATATCTGTTGTTTTAGAGATATAATTCGCTTTACTTTTAATGGACAAAGTTATGTAGTCAATCTTAGTTCTCTTATTTTATTACCCTGCCAAGCTTCGAGTTGATTAAGAATGAAAAATTATCTTTCGATTCGGCATGAAGACTGACTAACAGATTTCTAACTTTCCGCGAATCCTTTATGGCTTACGCAAATACATATATAATGTTAATATTTATGTATATAAGAGCGAGTCTAAATAAAAATATCCGTAGGTAACTAGGTCCGTAGGTACGTAGGTATGATAAATCATTTGCGCATGATTCACACAGAATGTCTCTAAAATACAGGTTGATTATAATTGTCTCTTGAAAATCATGTGCGTAAAAATATTTTGAAATTTCCTTTGCGTTTTAAAAATCTCGGTTAGCCTTTTTGAGGATTGATATGAGAAAGCTTTATCTTGTCTTTGATATGGTCTCTTCTTTAATGAAATTCTGAATCAGAATAGAGGTATGCTCTGATATCCACTCTCAGTCGCAATGAAATCTAATCTCTACTTGAGAAAGTACCCTGGAAAAAAAATTCTCAGGTCTCCAATTCAAGGATATTTAGAGGATATATGTTTTTGCTAATTGATTCCATTTTGTTTGAATTTGCGGCACATTCAATTTCTCTCGTAATCGGAGTAATTGAAGAGGCGACAAAAGTCAAATCAACGTAGTGCCGCTCTGGATTTAGTCTTCCTGGGGATCTGATACAATCTCGGCTCTTTAAAAACGAAAATCCCTTGGGCTAGTTCCACTCCTGCTTTTTATTTCCCCCATGACCCTTTACCTCGGGAGACTGGGAAAATCCAACGTCAACGCCCCCTCAAAAGCCACCCCTTCCGGGACCGTCAGAGCCCCTTACGTTCCCACCCTCAGTCACCCTGATCGCACGTCTCTGAGGGTCGACGACGATGGACATTAATATTTTACCGGGGAAATGTTCCGATAGATTCGAAGGGTTTACCTCGATGAAAAATTGCCGAGAGGAATGGGGTGGCAGAGGATGTGGCTACCGAAGACCACCCCTTTAGCTACGTCAACGTATCCCTCGGGTCAGCCACCCGGTGCCACTTAGCCCAACCTACCGGATTCTGCGCGAAGTCTAATACGTAATCAATCATGCATCGAAAGGTATTTTTGCCACCGTCATCGCACATATGGACGTGCAAGAGACCGCATCCTCACGTACCGGGACACGTCCAAGTTCTAACTTGCATTTAATACCGGATTCCCTGGGGCGCATGCGCGGAGATAGTGGCGCCACAATTTGCGGAGTCATTCGGAAACGATTTGTGTTTGCGGTTTCGAAGCGATTTGAGCGTTATTTCTAATTCTCTGGGGGTTTAGTCACAGAAAAAGACTTTCCTGGTATTTATGGATGTATTTTCATTATCTTTTCGTCCGAAAATGTTCTGCTTAATTTACCTAATTGCTTTCTATTCACTTTACTACTCTATTTCACCCAATAAAGACGTTTGAATTGTATTGTATTTTAAAACCTCTTCTTGGCTTTCTCCTCCTCATTCTTCCTTCAGCATCCGTCAGCTTTCAGAGCAGGAATAGTTATTGATATTTTTCAGTAGTGCAGAAAATGCGTTGGTCACAATAAATGCTGGAGTTACAATGAAGAATTGCATGTAAAAGATATCTCCGAAAAATTCGGATATCTTTATATTTTTAACACTGATAGAGTTAGGTATCATCAGGTTAAGAAAAGTAAGTGATAAGAAGAATAAGAAGCCAGAGCCAGAAGTAACACTAGTGGTTAACCGAAGTAAAAGAAGGTGGGGTATATTTCTGACAGTGAAATCTGTAAGGAAGGAAAAGTATCATTAGGAGCTAAAGGAGGGTATATACTTGGCAGGAGACTTTAGAGAATATTTTATAATTGAACTAACTGAAAATGTTGAATTTCAACTTATCTTTCGCACTGTAAAAATTCTTATTTGTCCCTATGTATACTAGAAAAATAGATTATAGCGAATGAACAATAAATTATATTTTGCAAAAGAATCGCACAGAAAATTTTTGNGCTAAAGGAGGGTATATACTTGGCAGGAGACTTTAGAGAATATTTTATAATTGAACTAACTGAAAATGTTGAATTTCAACTTATCTTTCGCACTGTAAAAATTCTTATTTATCCCTATGTATACTAGAAAAATAGATTATAGCGAATGAACAATAGATTATCTTTTGCAAAAGAATCGCACAGAAATATTTTGAAACCAGTAGAATGCAAAAACAGGTGACGGTTTATTTCCTCACCGCCAGAGGTAAACACATCAACTCTTCATTTCCAACTAAAATTTCTGTTTTACGCCTACTTGCAGCATGTAATTGAAACACTCGAATCTGTAATTCATGATAGAAATTCCTTTACTGGGGGAGAATTTGGCGCTGAAGGTTATTAATTGATATTCTATCACTTTTGAGCCGCGTAGACCTATGCAATCAAATTTCGGTCGCGAAAAATTCCATAAATTATTCGTGAAGTTGATGTACGAAGCCAATTACGATTAAAATTCCATGAAATCAAGTGCTGACAAAAGGTTTCTCCGGCTGTAACGAATCCATTCGGTTGACGAAACCTCATTGTAATCAAATTCCATGAAAATTTGCCTCATTTGGAGGTGAGGTGGCAAGATGCAAGGCAGTCGAAATTCTTTAGCGTTTTGCGCAATTACCTCAGTATAAATAATCGCCTCTAATTAGCGAAGCAGCAAACAAAGCCCTCTCGAGCGACGCCGTTCTCGTTCCAGAAAGAACGTCACTGCGGTACATCCTGCGAAATCGCGGAAAAACAATATTTTACACTTTGTTCCTCCGCGTCATGAATTGTTAATTCAGAACTATGTTTACCCAGTCATAACGAAATTTTAAATTAATCAAGAGGGACTGAGACGAATTCCCAGCCATTCCTTTTGGTGCTTGCTGGACGCATCGCACCTCTTATGTCGCGTTCGTATATGGTGGTATTTTAGTCCTCGGTGCACATATGTATAGCTTTTTCTTTTTCAGTAATTTCCCATCGTCTGAACAAAACACTTTGACGTGTCATTTACATTAAGTTGGCGACATCCTTTTATTTATGTTTGGTCCATCTCTCTTTCGGCGATTGTCTGAATCGCAAATCCTCGCCCAAGTTTCTCACGATTTCGTCACGGATTTCTCCAACACTCAGCTTAACGCGAACAAAATGACAAATGTATTGCGTAAATACAATGCATAAAATGATTCCAAATTCCGAATAAACAAGTAGGTACTCGATGAGAAGAAAGGCAGAAATCATTCATCTATACGTGTATTTGAATTTGTTTTGTAACACTGCCTGATGATGACGTCAAGCGTTGATACAATAGTCACAGAATAACCTCTTGGTGGTACGGGTAAATGTAGTGTCCTTTATTATTCTCATCGTCATAGAAACCTACCACGACGCCAAGCTGGAAGGAATTGGTAGAAAACGTAGAACTAACTAGTAAATGAAACTAATGTAGTATTATTGCAAAAGTCGATTTGACCCTGAGGTCATTTCGCAAACATATGCCCCCACCGGAAATCCACCCGGAAAGGCTTTCACCGGAGGCGTGCGCGATACCCTCTTGGCTACGGAAAGCTTGGATACGGAAGCCCATTTCTACTTAAATAATATAATAGTCATTACTATTATTTATCATAGCTGTATAAGGAGATTTTACTAACGCTACTCATCTATGAAACGGAAATCAGATAGAACTCCACAACTAAATAACACTTGTGATTCTTTAAGAAAATGTTTCCTTTTATTCATACGAGTAATTAAATGCAAATGATCTTTTCGTGAAATCAATATTGGAAGGCGTGACTTCGTGGAAAGCCATAGTTGAAAGAAAAACTTTGTAAGTTCCACACAGATTTTAATTGGCAACCGGTTTCATAAGTCTCCTTACATGGTAAAATTAGTAACTACCAAGATTTACTTTCAACACTGATGCAGAAAAAAATGCTACTATTTTAAACAAATGTTGTTAAGTAATTGAATTTTAGTTAAACTCTTTTTTGTGAAGCCCATAAATAAACGCCTTCCTTTCCGCCGAGGGAAGTTTTGATTTTTGCATCTTCAGCAGCCATCTTTGGGCTCCCTTTCCATTACTAAACGAATATATGTGACTCAGTACTCTTTGTGCCAAGAAACCAATCCAGAATAGCAGCTTATTAAGGAACTTACATCGAGGAGCTGAAATTTACCAAGAAAAATATTTACTTTAAATCAAAGCTTCTTTCAAAACATCGAAATAAGCGCATTAATTAAGAGTCCCTCTGCCGCACACCTTAAAGCTACTTGTAGAGTATTATTGCGGATTTGCATTTGTCTACTTATCATCGTTCAATTTATGAACAGCTATTTTTTTGTTTCCCTTTGATGGAGACTCAATCAGGATTCAGTAAAATGGTAGTGTTCTTTTATCGATAAAAAAAAATATTCTCTATTTTCTTGGCTCTAATATCATCAAAATATTTGCTTGGTACAGTAGTATGACTACGGACACGAGTGGTCAAATTAAGTTAGTACTCAACTATACTATCACAAGATCACCATTAAGTAATATTAGTTATTCCTGATTCATTTTTAAATATTTATCATAGTTTGCAAACAAATTCTGTTTATAATACCGGTAAAGAAGATTTTTCATACTCCTACCGTCCATTTTTGATGGTATTTAAAAAAATAATTACCATGAGCGATTGATTAACCTACTGTAGGTTGTACTAAATATCAGCAATCCTTTAAAGAGCTTCCTTCTAAAAGTTTTTCGCTAATTAATAATTAAAAAAAAATTTCATAAGGAGACTTCTTAAATTCTCTTCTCTTCTCTCGAAGTGTAAGTGTAGGTGATAAAAATGAATGTTGTATACCATTGAAAATTAACTATTTTACGCATAGCATATTTTATTAATAATTATCATTTTGGCAATTGACAAATAATTTGTTTATAACTAATTATTTCACGGAAGACCTGCTGACTGTTTATTTAATTTACTTTTTAATTACATCTGTATTTGCGACGGCGTATTAATAGAGCATTTACTGTCTCGGTCATGTAGATGTCGGTCAATCGAGCTGTCGGTCAAACGAGGAGTCGGTCAATCGATCTGTCGGTAAAACGAGGAGTCGGTCAACCGAGGTGTCGGTCGAGTGAGCGTCGGTCAAGGTAGGGTCGGTCGAGTGAGTGTCGGTCAATCGAAGTAGACCCGCGTGGACTACCTTTCGCCCGGCCTCTACCTATTGACCGTTCTGGCAAGGGTGATCCTACCAGGAAAAAATTTCCTGGAAGTTTAGCTCTTTAGGTCACAGAAACACGCAAGTTCTTCCACTACGAAAAGATTGTGGTCCAGAAAAGGGGTTTGAACTCATAATAAATAATATGAACTGTTAAATCGTTAATTTATTTCTAAATCGTACAAATTTACAATTTATACATACATATACATACATACACAAGTCTTTATTTGGCGAAATGGGGACTAATAAGTCCCATCCTCCATTTAACCCTGGTTACAAACTATTCAAGGACGGATTGTCTGTCAAACTTACCGACGTAAGCTTTTCGAAAAGTTAATCAAAACAGATCTCATCGACGAGATAGCTGATATTGACAGCTGATATTCCAGTTAGCAACGTGCGCGAACTCCGAGAGAAAACTAAGAAGCGATTCAGAGAAGCGATTGTCAGGACGGATAGTTCCTTCTGGTCGTTTTTCTCGCGAAGCATCATAGAAGCTAATTCGGGTGTGATAGGATTATCGGTGCCTTTACACCCCCTGCCACGTGCCACTGGTAACATGCAGGGTTTGAATATAAATGTAAAGGAGGTCCTATAAGTGGGTTATTGGTAGAACAGGTGTATTTGTATTCTTACATATATCTTCTCCATTGTTAAACTGATTATCGCAGAATCGTTTTGATGTTATCTCTTCATATTGGAGATAGAAAGACGAATAACGCTCATGGGTAGCGATTTAGTCACGTATCCCCTAAAAAGATTCAGTAGCTGACTAAAAATATTCCAAGAATTCCGATATGTTCCGAATCCATTATGATTTAATAGAAAATGTCTTCAGACTGTCATCAGAGCTTACGTGTAACGGTAAATGTGTTTGTTTATTTTTTCACGCTTTGAGATGAGTGTGTCATTGCAGATAAGATTGTTCATATGAGTTGGTTGTAAAGGGAGATAAACGAGATAAAATGATAAGCGTTTTTCATGTCAGAATACGTATGTTATCAATCTCGTATCAATAAGATATTTCATATAAATATTTTACAAATGATATGATTACAGTATTTAATATGTTTGCTAAGAGTTGAAACTTCCTCATTTGATATCCCCTTCTGGAAATTGATGAGATATCCAAGATCAAAGATCAAGCTTGAATGAGATAAAAGCTTGCTGTCATATGGCGCCAGCATTGAATTGATTGACCTCATTTACTCAAAAAACTTCTAAACAGCCCTTTTGTCCAATTACAGCTACGGAAAGTTTTCTGTTTTTATCAATGTTTATTTATTTTCTACCGATTGACAGCAAAGTTAAGTATTTTTGCCTCAGGCATATCATTTGATTGGCTTGCATCTTTTGACAACATGACGAGCCCTACATTAGCAGCGAAATATGACATGAAACGAAGCTAACAATTTCGCTCGTTCAGATATAGGAGTCACAAACTGTAATTAAAAACCGACAACACCTTGGAAGATGAGGAAGGGTGTTGTAAGCACCTCAAGCTTTTCCTGTTAGTAATGCTTCAGACAAATTTAATTTTCATGGTAACTATTATATGGTAGCATGTATGACTTCTACCATTTCATGAGATGTATACAAAAATTTATATCAATTGATTTCGTCGCCAGAAGGATTAAAGACAACGAATATGTTTTATTTCAACGCCAAACAGGTAGTATAAGTAGTAGATAACAATTGGTTGAATTTTAATTGGCGTTAACTTTTAACCGAATAAAGAAATGGATAAACAAACAGATTCATTTGTGCATAGTTTTGAAACTCTTCTAGAATTATTAGTATCCTGGCCGACCGATTGTTAAGGTTAAATTTCAAAAATATAAATATATTCACCTCTAATAACGTCCGTGGTACCGGAGTCGTTACTGTGTTGGCGTTCCAACCTCAAGGTCCCGGGTTTGAATCCCGGGAGATCAGATTCTTCTGTTTAGTCTATGATCGTGTATGTTGTTCGAACGAGTTACTCTTTACGTCTACCCCTCTAGATGGAAGTTTGTTGGGGCATTCGGAATTAAATAAATTAATAAAAGAGGTAATTTTTTTACTGTGCTGTATGTGAATTTGAAGTATTTCGACTGTCCGAAAAAATTATCTAATTTTTGGAAATAAATTAATATGAAATCAAAAGAGGAATGGTCGGAATAGCGATTAATAATACTAATAATAAAGGACTTTATTCAGGGCGAGATTGAGACTAACAAGTCTCCTCTTACATCTAACCCTTCGTCATATGCAAAAGTTGTAATGCAAAAGTACAATGAAGAAAACTACTTTGTGGATTAAGAAAACTAAGCTAAGAGCTCAGGGAAAAATCTCCACTGCAGGAAAACACCCTTAATAAAAAACTGACTAAAACACTTTAAAAAGACACGAGAAGAAAATACAATAAAAATGATAGATTAAGGAAGACAAAACACATTAAAACAAAAAATAGATTAGACCGATTTCATTTCGACTGGGAACGTTGTTTAGCAAAGTTCGCGTTATGGGTGAGATTCTAACCATTCCTAGAAGAAATTAACAGGCAAAATAGGGAGTGTTTGTGAACAGAAAACAGTGAGAATATAAAATTTCAGAGGCATTGTACATCGCTATTTCCCGCTAGAGTTTCGTCGCGTCATTTGCATTCCCTTCAAATTTTCAGCCATTGCAGCGTCAAAGCAAACTGAGCGCTTGTGAATGAGGGCATTCGAGAGAACAACATGAATGCTTATTTGTTAATAGCTGATTGAATCCGCTTATTTTCCTCCGATCTCAGATACATCCTCGTCACGCTGCGTCAAACAGCGTAAACGGAAATATCCATTGCATTTCCGGATTCTATTCCGCGAATCAGTCGCCAGGAAGTTTATTCAGTACCGTAGCAGGCGTGGAGAACAGAAAATAGAATTATCGAACTAATGAAGGATGTGATGTGAAGTAAAAACCCTCTGCGATTGACTTCGATAATTATTCGATTGACTCGATATTCACCCACTGGATTAATTAGTTGGGCGATAAAAAAGTACAGCAGGCACGACCGCCCAGGAACGCAGCTTAGAAGGAAACCTGCTTAGTTGTTGCTAAACACACAATGATAAGCCGCGATTAACTCAAATTCGTGAGTTAAAATTTCATATAATTAAAGAAAGGCATCAAAATTAATTCGTATTTAAAGAGTTTTTGAGTCTTTTAAAAGGGCACGAAAAGGGGAATTAGTATTGAAAAATATTTAACAACGTACATCAGTTTCCAGTTAGAAATAATTTGTCTTCCATTCCTTTCGACACCTATTCGTCTAATAATAATACAGTACTAGCTTCTCTGTCTGTAAAGTATTCAGCCCAAAGGCCGGTTGGGATTTCATCCCCTCTAATATCAGCTAGAAGAAAATGAGGCTTGCTAGGAAAGATGAAGAAAAAGGTAGTATGCCCTTGCTTTTCTCACTGAACGAGAATGCTTTAAGCAGAAGAACCCCGCGTTAGTGAAGAACAATGACTCTACAATTAAATCTTTCCTTAACATAGTATAAACATTATATAAAGAAAAAGCTTAATTAATGCTATTTTTCAGCATAACTCATACCTCAGTACAAGACTGAGACAAAAGTAAATAAAAGATACATTTCCCTCTCTCCGGTACCAAAATACAAACGATAAATATTTCATTCATCTAGAAAAGATATTTCTACGTTCTCTCAATAGGTTAAGGAGAACAATTTTAGAGTCAATTTAGACAAATGTAAGCATATTGTCTTCTCCAAAAGGAGAGCCGCAAGAACTTCTGCATTCTTTCTTGAAAATAAATCCCTCAAGTTTACCTACTGAAATATTTAGGCGTAACTATCATTAAGGAATTACACTGGGGAGCACAGATATAGTAGTTGACGTCGTCTATAAAGGTTGTAAACACCTACATTTCATCATGAGGAATTTAAAGGATGCTTCGAAAAACACAAAGAACTTGGCGTAATAAAATTTGACAATGTTGGTGTTGGAATATAAATTGTCAGTATGAGATCCCTTCCATAAAAATTACATCCTTAAACTGGAAATGGTTCAGGGAAAAGCAGCAAGGTGTGTTAGCACTATTCAGAAAGGAGGATAGTGTTACGAAAATTTTGCATGAACTTAACTGGGGAGTGCTAAGTGACAGAAGAGAGATTAATAAACTGACAGGTATATACCGGGCATACACTGGTGAGCCACCTCGGAAAGAACTGCAAGATAGGCTAATTTCTCCCTGTTTTATGGGGAAAAAGGACCATAAATTCAAAGTCAGACCAAAGGATTACAGAAAAGATGTGGGTAAATTTTCATTCTTAAACGGAATGGCAGTAACTTGGAATGACCTATCCAAGGAAATTCTCAGTCCCTTCCCACAAAACAAAGCTTGCTTTATGTGGAATATTCTTAAATATAATTGTAATTGTTAATGTCGAGATGTGCTGTATGCAGAGGGCTGTTAAATATTGGACGACAGTAAAATGTAAATTTTGAATATCGTCTTTGTTATGTACTAAATGATGCGTTACATACGATGCAATGTTGTTGTTGGGATGTGACAAGTTACCAACTGGTGTATCATACTTGTAACTTATAATAATAATAATGTGGTAGCGGTACCTCTAGCTTCTCTAATTAATAATACTTTCTTCATACACAGGGAAAACTCAAGTTGTAACAAGCGGTGTAAACGTACTTTTCAGCTTCAGAAAGCTGAAATGGACATTTAACGACCATCTTCTATTCTGTAAAATTCAAAGGAGAATATTGGCTGAATTCCTTATTCACAAAGCATTTTCTAAAATCTCGTTTCAAAACCTATCAGCTGCGACAGAGTGACACGAAAGCGCTCATTCTTTTTCCACTGACCCTTTGACTCTTTAGAGAAATCAGGATGACGAGTAATAAAAGTGCGTGAGAGAAACTGGAAGGGAGAAAGTCAGTTCAACTGATGAAATGTTAAGTGAAATACAGAGGAGAGAGATGGCGATATGGTGGATGTAAATGAGTCCGAAGAGAAAGGAAGTGAGGGGGAAAAGAGGGGGGAAAGGGGAATTTGGAGAGGATAAGAGAAAGATAAAATTATGGAGGGAAGAGAGAGAGAAAAAGATTGATATAAAGTGATGGGGGGTTTAATTACGTGAGGCAGTTGGATAAAGAACGCAGAGAAAAAAGATAGTGGAGTATTAGATTGGTAGAATACTCATATACGGGGTCGATAGAATAATACGGTCATATTGCAAAGCATATAAAATGATCTACATTGACTGTTCTTAGTCAGGAAGCAATATGAGGAATGTGGTACAATGGAAACCGGTTAACTCGAATACGGATCACACGGAATATCGGTTAACACGAGGTTCAGTTTGGCCAGTCCCGTCTCAAATCACTTTCAATCACTTCACGCGATAATGTTAACATGTTACCGAAGAGCAAATACTCTCACGAAATTATTTGGCTGGTAGGAAAATGAATTTATGATGGGAATTCAATTATTAAAAAATGGTGGGATTTTATTTATTAAAAATGGTAAGATTTAATTATCATCAAAATCACCACTCTATATGTCAATATATAGTGTCCATTTTACTCAAATATTTAACGATTATCTTATAAATAGCTACATTTACGTGATTGAATCTTTTGAATTTTCTTGTGAAAAGTTTATTCATTTAATAAATGTAAATTTAGAATGTTTATATAATGTAGCGATTTCTTCGCTAAATCTAGCGTGTTTTTCCTTATTCTAGCGGAAATTGTTCTGTTTTAGCGACATTCTGCAATATATATACCATATTCTATGAATTAGAACCTCGTCTACATACTCTTAAAATAATATGTTTGACTTAATTTAAAATAAAACAAAACATTGCGATTTGTTCAATTTAGGCTTAAAATTCTTATTACACTTTCAATTTTCATAACATGTACTTGCGCTGATATTCCGTTTATGGAAGCTATTTTTATGTTTTTTTAACAATTTTTACTAATATTTTTCTCTGAGTTTAGCGACTTTTTAGCTACGTTTTAGGGTCTATCTGACGACATTTTCGAAACTATAACGGCATTTCTCCAGTATCGGAGACGATAAATACTCGTGTCAATGTAACTCAAAGCGCCGGGATACGTTGAGATGGAATTCATTTAGCTCGAAATACTTTTCTTTGACTTCCTTAGTGAGCCAGAATACTATAATTGGAGAAATTTCATCGGTTCATTCCTAAGAATAATGATTCGACAAAGTGAACGAAAGGTTCGGGAAGAATTGGGTCAGTTCTGTTAGGACAACGAACTGGAGCGCTGCGACACACGAAGGGAAAAGAACCTCTGCAAATGTGAACGGGAGGATGAATGAGAAAGGAGAAAAAGTTGAAAATCCAAAGGGTTACGCTGATCCACTCTCACCCTCGTAGACTTTTTCCGAGTTTTAATTATGAGGGTGGCAACCGGAGAGAGGGTAAAAACGAATGCAATACTCATAGAGGAGCGTAGATATTACAATTTGAAGGGTTTGCAAGGGACAGGGAGGGAGAAAAAAAGGTGTGTGTGTTGAAGCAGGCGCGGTTTGTGGTATAAGAGGGAGGGCAAGGCAAAAGGGATATTCTGATGGAACTGGATTCCGCATAAAAAGAGAAAAGTGGAAATTCCAGATTCGCAATGAGCTGCGGATTTACCAGTACGGGTGGGACTGTGGGTTGGAAGTGGTTGTTTCCCTGGATTGAGAGATTGATGTAGCCTTTAACTGGGTCCTATAAATGATGACATTAGTTTTCCTGGGGCTTTCCATATAGTGGATATCTAACAGGGTCTAATGTACGAGGTGTCACCGTCATATATGACAGAGGGGAAAACTATTTGGTATATAATAACGATTACTATATATATAAAGGCTCTTTTCATCGATCGAGTTTTTATTCGTTTGCAGGGCGTCAAATAACATGCTTGCGTCGTATAATTTCTTATTTTTCTTTTTCACGATTACTTACACGGAAAGTATGTAGTCCGAAAACGCGGATGTAGATGATAATTTTTATGTGGATAGATTTTGAGATAGCAATGACGAATCAATAATATTAATAACGGACCCCCAAATAGGGTTTTATAAGCAACAATTCCGGAAAATGGCCTCCAAAAAGTTGGAGGATGGGAATCAGCAACGTAACCATTAATGCATTTTACCACAAATGTCATCAATTTTTTTTATAAATTAGCACTCCATCTCAACCAGGAGAGGTTTAATAAAGAAAAACATCTCAATGGAACTTGGGTGTAACAATACATTAATAGATAAATTAATAAATAGATATAAATAAAAAACTTTTATTAAAAGTCAGACTACTATATTCTGTATTAATGTCAAATAACAAAGGTACATAAAATTATATTATTTTGCGAAATTAAGGCTTATTATTAAGGCTATAATGAGGCTTGGGTTAGATATTTTAACGAAATGATTTATAATTATGTTTCAATAATTCAAATAATATCAATATTTTACTTTGAAGTACTAAAGATAAATATACATTCGTGATAAATCGGGGTTATATTGTATTCCTTGTGCAGAATGTGGTTTAAAACGAAAAATAATAACTAGATTTAAAGATCACGTTGCTCATTTTCGGTGTGGCAGATTTTAAAACTTTAGTTTTGCTCACACATACCGGCCACCTAATCTCGTTCAATGATTCAAAATTGTTACATAATTCACATACAGGTCTTATCTCCTTGGAGAACTTACACATATAAAAAATAGAGATAAGTATATGAACAACAATAAGGACTTCAAAAAAATATAGTTTAGAAAAGATCTGGTGCTTTCCCGGCGAATATTATGGATATGGGAACCACTTCGCTCCTGAAGATGGTTCCAGAGGAAGGAACCGAAACGTCGAGAGACATCGCAGAATCAACACGGCTGGCACCCCGAGAAGACTTCACCCAAAATATAGTTTAAATCATTAAACTTTAAATTGTAATTTCCCGCCTTTTGATTTTCTTCTTGTCTTGCCCGTTTTGGCGGTTCTTCCCCACAATTCTGTCGTCCACGTTCCCAAGATGCTTGTTAGAGAACGAAATACGTTTAGTAATTAAATATTAACCTTGGATTTTGCGAGTTTTTCTTTGATGGTTTTTTTGTCTGACTCTGACAGTTCTGGTGCCTGATTGACGTGCTGTATACGCCAAAAAAATCAGAAACTCTTTCATGCCAGTGTTTTAGACTGTGGATCTTTATTGGCTGCTATATATTTACAATAAAATAAGGTTATTCCAATATTTAAAGACATTTTCCGGCAAGACTACTGCCCATTAAACCCTATATGTGGAGTAGTTCGTTATTCTTCTCTCGAATCCTACTAATACATTTTTATCGAAACCTGCGCTGCCGGCACTATATACTATATTTGTAATATTTGGTTGAAATTTTTACTATTGTAAAGATCCCTAAACCTACTGAACTAAATCTGGTTTGGTAGCCATTCATTCATTTGGTAGCTCTGCCGTTTTGACATACTTTTACTTCTTTAAAAACCTGACGAAGTTGAATTTTGAGCTGAAAGCTGTTGTCCAAACAGTATTACAGGGAATTGAAATCGGCCATTGGAAAAATATGTGATGAATAAGGTCCATGTGGCCAAAATATCTGATACGTCAGAAAAACCATGCATTAATCAACCAATATCAGTGCGCGGGAAGCATTGTTTTTTACCTTTTCGATATGCAAGAGTATAGAGTCCAAAGAATAAATTCACTAAAGGAGGAACCTTAGCATGTTAAAGATATTCTGGTAGTATTCAGAAAAATAGAGAAATCCACTCTAGGAGGAACAGGTTCGAATCTCAATTGCAATAGTTATTTGCACGATTGGACTACAGATAGGCTCCAGGCCAGGTGGTAGTCATCTTTTCAGGGGGAAAAGGAAATACAATACCCTGCCTGGTATTCACCCTAGTCGGGAGGGAAACCCCCCAAAACCTCCCGAAGGCAGTACGTCATAAATATAAAAGAAAATACAAGTAATCGATACCTACGATTAATACAATATAATAAACACTTATAAAACAAAAACAAAAAATAATAATACAAAATTACCCACACTATTACAAAGCAATTAAAATTAAACATCAAAGTCCACTATTACAGTTTAAAATACAAATGCTACACTGTTAGGATAAAGTAACTTATATAACTAACTAATTATTGATAAAATTTATTTAACATCACACAACACTTTCAATTCTACTTAAAAATACATTGCCAATAAAGACCAATTTCCTAAAAAATTTACCCATATAGAAGGGTAGGTTTGACACATTTTCCCAGTATTCTTCACATATGGAGGCAAACATTACACAATCTACGGATATATAAGAGTACGTTATCTTCATGGAAAAAAGTGAGCTACTCGAGGCGTTCCAAGTTTGATCCTCAGTGTTCTCCAAAACATATCCGATTTCTTATGTGAATCTGTACAAAAGAAATTATGCAAAGAATTTCATATACGAAACATTTCAGGAACTGCAATGACGGGAAAATTAATGCCTATAAATAAAACTTTTCAAAGTTGTTCTGAGACCTATTTTATCTAAATGCTAAGATCTAAATTTTAAAATCATGTAAAAGTCAAAAAGTTTAGGTAAAATTGTTTAGCAAGGGTTGGAAGTGGTTGTTTCCCTGGATTGAGAGATTGATGTAGCTTTTAACTGGGTCCTATAAATGATGACATTAATTTTCCTAGGGCTTTCCATATAGTGGATATCTAACAGGGTCTAATGTACGAGGTGTCACCGTCATATATGACAGAGGGGAAAACTATTTGGTATATAATAACGATTACTATATATATACAGGCTCTTTTCATCGATCGAGGTTTTTATTCGTTTGCAGGGCGTCAAATAACATGCTTGCGTCGTATAATTTCTTATTTTTCTTTTTCACGATTACTTACACGGAGAGTATGTAGTCCGAAAACGCGGATGTAGATGATAATTTTTATTTGGATAGATTTTGAGATAACAATAACGAATCAATAATATTAATAACGGACCCCCAAATAGTAT
>KZ308359.1:3026031-3044777 GCA_000376725.2 Ladona fulva | reverse complement strand
TTTATTTGCACCATAGGACTACAAATAGGCTCCAGGCCAGGTGGTAGTCATCTTTTCAGGGGGAGAAGGAAATACAATACCCTGCCTGGTATTCACCCAAGTCGGGAGGGAAACCCCCCAAAACCTCCCGAAGGCAGTACGTCATAAATATAAAAGAAAATACAAGTAAACGATACCTACAATTAATACAATATAATAAAAACTTATAAAACAAAAAAGAAAAAAGAAAAAAAAATAATAATAATAATACAAAATTACCCACACTATTACAAAGCAATTAAAATTAAACATCAAAGTCCACTATTACAGTTTAAAATACAAATGCTACACTGTTAGGATAAAGTAACTTATATAACTAACTAATTATTGATAAAATTTATTTAACATCACACAACACTTTCAATTCTACTTAAAAATACATTGCCAATAAAGACCAATTTCCTAAAAAATTTACCCATATAGAAGGGTAGGTTTGACACATTTTCCCAGTATTCCTTACATATGGAGGCAAACATTACACAATCTACGGATATATAAGAGTACGTTATCTTCATGGAAAAAAGTGAGCTACTCGAGGCGTTCCAAGTTTGATCCTCAGTGTTCTCCAAAACATATCCGATTTCTTATGTGAATCTGTACAAAAGAAATTATGCAAAGAATTTCATATACGAAACATTTCAGGAACTGCAATGACGGGAAAATTAATGCCTATAAATAAAACTTTTCACAATTGTTCTGAGACCTATTTTATCCAAATGCTAAGATCTAAATTTTAAAATCATGTAAAAATCAAAAAGTTTAGGTAAAATTGTTTAGCAAATATCTAAGGGACCAACCAAAACGTCTTGCTTCAACCAAATTTCGTGTTAACCAAACTCGTTGCTAGCGCTACCCGCCACTTTGTATTCTAAAGATGTGTGTATGTATCGTTTCTGAAAGAAGAAACATCCAATATAAGGTCACATTCTTTAAACGAATAAGGTTCTAAGTACCTAACTAAAAAAATAATAAACTGAGGTTTTCTAAGATACTGTAAAATTTAGAAACAAAAACGCAATTAAAATTATGCTGATTGAAATCCGACATTAATGCCGTTATGTGATATCCGAAGAAGTTTGTAGTGTTGTACATGCGGACCATGAAATAATTTGCGCGTACCGTTTTTTCCTATTAACCGTTTCGCATTAAATCAAATAATCCTCAACGAAAGTTATTGGAGACGGAACGAGGCAATGTTGCACACTTCATTTTAACCTATATTTCGCGTTATCCGTTTCCGTGTTATCCGTTTTCGTGTTATTCGTTTTCGTATTATCCGTTTTTGTATTATCCGTTTTCCTGTGTTCCGTTTTCGTGTTATTTCTTTTCCTGTTATTCGTTTCCATGTATCATCCGTTTTCTTCTTTAAATTTTTCGTGTTAACCGTTTCTGTGTCATCCGTTTTCGTATTATCCGTTTCCGTGTTATCCATTTACGTCTTATCCGTTTTCGTGTTAACCTGTTTCTACGGAACATTAGAAAATTCACAAATACTAGGGATTAACAGGTTCTAAAACACTACAATTAGCAGCCAAATTAGTGATGAAATTCGTAATCCTCCCGAATAAGCTCCTGAAGGTCACTTAAGCGAAAGCTGAGAATTGGAAAAAGCCTCACTCTCCATTTCGCGTTCAGGATTTTTCCGAGTGCCTTCTTCAATCATTCCCTATCTCTCTCCATCTCTCCCGGATTTCATTTTATTTCCAGCCCGTTGACATTCCGGGATGAAAAATTTAATCGTTACCGGACATTTTTGTCAAGAATTTAAATTAATCCACATCGCTTACCTCTTGCCGTGCCGTGGTGTTTCCGGACTAAAGATGGATGTGGACTCGGATTTCTGCCGCTTAAAATGCATGAAATCGATGAAATATTTTTCAGACGACGCGGCAAAAAGTTGAACCCCTATAACGTCAGACGCGGAATGAAATATTAGGGGAGTTGACGTTTCTCATGTTATTTACAATTTCGAAATCATCCCCTTCACTGAGTTTGCATTATTCCTTCAGAATGCCCGGTAAACAATTCTGATTTCGCAGGCGAGCTCGCGTAAGGAATTGATGCATGGCTTGAATTCTGCAAGAAGTGCCGTTTTGGAACTGACAAATTTGTGAATTAGATATGTGGGACACTACAAGTTCGTGGTGACTCTGGGATGCGATGGTAGAAGAGTTTAGGGTATGGAATATAGGCAATTAGGAATGAGTAAAAAAAATTGGTGTATTAGGACATAAAATCATCATACCGCATTCGAGAGACATGCTGTATACAAGCGAATAAATAACACTGAATAAAAGTGGTCGAAATATTACCAGGGGAAANCCATTTAATTTGGGAGAAGATTAAAGAAAGATGTTCAGGCCAAATGAAAGATAACGGAACCAAAGGCTGATTATGAATACGTGAATTATGAATACAATGAAAGAATTAAGAGGCAAGCGAATCTTTGATTGATCGGCTCTGACTACGCCTTAATTTTCTGATACTAAAAAATATCACGAAATTTCAATTCAAGAAGTTATGAGCTTTCTTGTTGCATTAATTTTTACCCGTGCTAAATAATTAATTATTGAAGTTCATCATTCATAAAAAGTGGCAACTCTATCGAATTTTGTTCACAGTAATTTGTTTCTTCCATTTTAGGAAGGTTAATTAATAACAAGCCGCAGACATCACTGCTTTAGGCCAAGGAAATGAAATTTAGATTACTGCCAAGGCGTTCCTGCAGAGAATATAGAAATCGGTAATTTAATATTTAAGACGGGAAGGAATTAGTGAGGCGTTGCAATATTAGAAAAGAAGACATAGAACTAATAACGCCAAAGATAAAAATAAGGGAATACGATATAATTTGGCGAGTCACGTGCCAAAAATATGTAGACGGATAATATTACCGGTTACACATACAACGGAGTGAGAATAAACCTCACAGAAAATGAAACGACTAAGGAAGAGGCAAATAATAAATGATTAATTAATGGCTTTATTTAAAGAGATTAAGAATGGGAAATTTCTTCTTCGTACCCCATGAATATTTTCCAACGCAAAACTAAAACATTAAATTAAATAGCGATGGAGTAGGAAAAAATTCGAGAAGTTCAAAGATGGCTGGAAAATTTTGAAGCGGAGGAAGTGAACTTGTTTTTATCAGAAGGTCGCATATCAAACCACCAAGTCGCGCTTTACATGTGATTTACTTTGATATCGAAATTCAGCAAATAAAACGGATTTAATAGATGAGTAAATTTAGGTGATGTATTTTCATCCCTTGGAGTTATAAATAAGGTTTGGAAACGGAAATATGTACATTTCTACACTATTTCTCAGGAGTCAAAGAATAAGCGGCATAGATGGATAGATTGATAATATTTATTAATTCTCTGGGAACAAAAACCTCTAAGAGCAAGAAACAGAAATACAGTGATAGAATATCAAAAAAGAAGCTACAGAAAACAAAATGCAAACATAATAAGAACAAAATACCTACAGAATACATAAAAAGAAAGTTAACTTTGATTCAGCATGACACCAAAGTAATATGTACGATGAAAATAGAAACATAGGAGATACATACGTATGAATGTAAGGGTCAGACCTTAAAAAGCAAGTATTGAACAACTTCATCTTAAAGTTTTGTATGTTCATTTCGGTTTTAAGTTGGACCGGCAGGGAATTCCAATTAATAATAAAGTAGACTATGACATATTTATGGAATATTGTTGTTTTACGTGCTGAGAGATATAGATTTGAGAGGTTAATTGTCGTTTGCATAGATCTAGTTGAGGGATGAGATGCTGATGATAATAATAGTAGTAATAATGATAACAACAACAATAATAACAACGACAACAATTTCTATAATGGAAACAGGAAACTAATCCCAATTACATCCATTTTAATAAATATCATTAACATTAACAAAGGACCATTAACATACACGAACATTCCCTAACCGGAGAAATCCGACTGGCCGGGATTCGGACCCGGGACTTTGGGGTTGGAGAGCCAGCACACTAACAAAATGGGGTAATTATGAAAGGTCAAGTAGAATGATAGAAAGAAGACATGAAGTTTTTACCGAAAACCCAGCTAGAAAAGAAAACTTCGCAAAAGCAAATTTTAGTTACCTTTCTTTGGAGAACCTAATTGGAAAAAGTTTCCATCCTCCCGCCGCGAAAAGATTTACCCTCTCCGCAAATCGAATGGCGCAAAACATTTTCAACAGTTCGCTCAGAATTCCATCCACCACGTAAGTACTGACCGAGAGATTCCCCTTTCGAAAATTTTCCAGTTCGAGCGCGTCCGCGAGAAAATTACTGATATTGGTCGACTGACTCGTCCGAAGCGCCATCTCTGGGCAGAAAAAAAGGGGCAGGGACGAATTATTAAAAAAAAGAGAGAATCCTGCCGGTCGTCCAGTAATGTCATTAGGGTCTCCACTCGTCGCTCCCATCCAACTTTTCAATCACTCCATAAATATAAACTCCCCGAAAAACCCCAATCGATCGGAGACGGAGGGAAAATTATCATCAATCCGAAAAAATGCGAGCGGGTAAGAATCGCCGCGTGGGTTAAAAAAATCCCTCGCGCTATTTTTTCCTTCCAATCGCCTCTGATTGACGCATTTTCATTACCGCTTCGGAATGGAGGAAAAAATCCCAACCAGATCCCGTCGGGAGAGGATTTTGCGGCTAGTCGGAGGTTTGGTGACCGCGGCAACTCCCGCCATTCCCGTGTCTCCATGTCTTCCCACGCTCCCTCCCGCACCACCTATTCTCCGCCCCACCCAAAGGTGCCGCAAGCTCCCTGCGCCCATCCTCCGCTCCCCGCAT
Source organism: Ladona fulva (assembly GCA_000376725.2). NCBI lineage: Eukaryota > Metazoa > Arthropoda > Insecta > Odonata > Libellulidae > Ladona > Ladona fulva. The sequence continues at coordinate 3,039,906 of KZ308359.1, read as the reverse complement.
CGACCTCAACTGCCGGCCGTTGTCCAATATCTGGGCCTAGGGTCAGCGCGTGCAATGAACGAGGAGAAGTGAACATGGAGAAAGAGGATGCACGGGCGCAAATCTACGCTCTTTGTGGGAACTATCGTTCCCTCCACTCTATCTATGTAAATGTTGGAGGAGCAATAAGAACATGTAGTCCCGGAATTTGTAACTTTCTGGGAATGCGGCGGAATTAAAGCTGCCGGATCAGGTTACGGATGTAGGCTAGTTCTTGGCTAAAAGTTAATAGTTGTCCTGATGGGGTGCTCTTTTAGCTCAGATGGACTACAATTATACACGTCCATATGTATCTGTATAATACACGCGCTCCTGCTACCGTGAAGTAGGGGGTGATTTGAGGAAACTTTATGTCCAGAGATGGAAAGGAAACAGCAAATGTCGGAGAGGAATGGAAGACAAGCAGCGGTCCAGCATAGGTTCTACTGCAGATGTTGATGGTGGTGATGAATGTTTAGAACCGCTTAAAAGCGCTGTGGAAGGAGACGAAATTTGGAAATAATGTCTTTTCGAAGTCAGTCATTTAAATTCTCAAGCATATATATTATAGCAAGTGGATTTGTTGAATGTAATGACATTTATTATTATAATAACAATGAAATATTACAGTAATATAGTTTTAATGATTATAAATGTTGCCGATGTGGAATTTTAAAATGGAATAAATTCTATGGCAGCTAATTAATCAAATATAATACCGGAAATATCAGCTGGTTATTAATTGGAAAATTAACACTCTTGATGTTCCATTATTAATATCATGCTCAATATAACATTTTTCTATAGCAATATTCACACCAATGACCGGTAATTTATTTCCATAGAAACGAATTCCTTCGGTAAATTGAAACCAGGTTTAAATCATTGTGTGATCCATTATGAAATTTTATGGGAAGAAAACAAACTGCAACGCTACGAGTATATGATTACGGAGATATTATTTCACACCTACCAATAAAATTCCGTCTTGTTTTCATCACTGATTTCGCAATGGATTTCAAGACAGNCGCCGAAAACCAAATAATAGTAATCTAAGTGAGAAAGAGTTAAGGTTGTTCTTACTTATGAACCGTGTGTACTGGTATGGGTAAGTCAAATGTTTCTTCAAGTCGACATAATATTTCAATTGATCATACTAGAGATAGCATGTACTGGATTATTAATTTGTACTTCCAAGTATAAATAAGGTAAATAGGGTCGCAGAACCCAAAACCTCTTATTTAAAATTTAGCAGAGCATAAATAAAAAACAATTATTTATAAAACATTATTTGAGATCGGTATGAACCAAACCCTTGCTAACATCGATTAACTCTCTTACAAACTAAATTGAGTCGTTACACAAAAAGAGGAAAAATAGTATAGGATCGATTAAGAAGATCAACCTGTTTCCTGTAACAGAATAGAGTCGGTAGGCTCTTACTAGGAAGGGACTGGGTATATATGGCAGCGAAAGATAGCGAACCCGATATCGGGGCTTCTAAACATTGGGAACAGCCCAAGCACGCACCCGCCACCCGTCTCTAGGGAGCAGTATAGCCGAGGGAATCGAGGGGTTGTTATTTTTTTTACCCACTCGTTTCATTAGCTGGGGAATGTTCTCGTGTCAACCATTCCTACCTCACCATCCAACGTTTTGTTTCGATAATTTACTACTGCCTTTCTCTCGTGGAAAAACGGGCGTTGATTGATTCACTTTTAGCCGATTCTGCGGTCTGTTTAAATTAAGATGCCTCCGTATAAATTCCAGGGGTTTTCCTAACATGGCTTCAAGTGAAGGGTTTAATTAATAATTGTCTTTCATTCTAATTAGTGACTGAATTCCATTCTATTGTTGTTTTTCGTTTCTTCAGCTTGGTCTCAATGAAATAACATTTGCATTATATATGTCCTTTCTACTTTCCGTCCTGCTTTTTGCCGTTTTTCATTGTTGTTTATCGTTTTTTTTCTGATTGTATCCCACCTCTTTCATATTTCAAATTGTTCTGGATACCCTGAGATGTATGGATTTTCATCACGGATTAATTTGATATATTTAACAGTTGTGCACTCCTGCCACAGGGGGTGTGGTATGCTTATTTAGAATCAGGCAGTATAATAGCCATGGCGAAATACCAGAAGTTGCAAAAGACGTAAAGATCTCCCAGGATAAATTTGATTTACTTAGAAGACCGACAATGAAGATAAGCCTGATAACCCTGACTAAAGCTAATCGTTCTTCTGTATAGTCTGCAGTGTAAAGTGCATTTTATAAAGAAACTTTTAATGACAAAGTCAGAGAAAAAACGTGTACAATTCCAAAACACAAAATAGGGGTTTACCGGTTTCAGCGACCAAGCACCATCATCAGAACCTTTGGTCGCCGAAACCAGTAAACCCCTCTTTTGTGTTGTGGAATTGTTCAAGTTCTTTCTCTGACTTTGTCATTAAAAGTTTTTGCAATAGAATTTCACCAAGTAACGCTGGAAAATATTTCTTTATATTTTTCCTTTATAATATATGTGGCGAATTCGAAGATAAAAGATGTTCGGATGGTCATTAGATTTCAGGTACCAATATAATAATGATACAGTGGTGTACCTTGTTTAACGACGGCCTCACTTTGTTCTTCACGTGTTTGGCCTCACGTATTTGGTTAACGGCGTACGGTTGTGATAAAAAATGTCTTCGATAATGACGCTGGCTTTGCTTTACGACGCTTTCTGGTGAATAGGACAGTTGAAACTTCTTTCAAGACTGTTAATAATAAAGAAAGTTTATTGACAGTTGACAGTATAAACATTACAATATTAAAACAAGTCTCAATGCGGTCCCCCTGAGCCAGATTGGCTGATCAGGAGGTGCCTGGGTTTACACACATTACATTATCATGAAATACGTTTGAAATATACCCAATATAAAATTCGTCAAATCAATCAAATGCACTAACTTTAAAATTGCACTAAAAGTAAAATCGTACTGATTGTANTCTAACTTGTTTTCCTAGGACATGGATGGCGAACTTTTCCTTGCAAGCGAGCTATATTGGATACATTTAAGGGGCTTGCGGGCACTTATGTTGTCAAAACATTGAGTAAGATGGTTATGTTAGCTAGTTTATTTTGTCGAAGATGAGATTAAGATAATTTAACTGACGTAAATTATCATTAATTATCATTAATAATAAGAAATCCAAATTTATAAAAAATCGTTTTCGTATAATTCCCAATAGTATGTAATTGAAATGTTACTCCGAAGATGCATATATTTAGTGAATAATGCATATCAAATATAATGTTGAGACAGTTCCATATGCCAAATAAGCGTCTTTTTATTAAGTTAAAAGATAAGATTTTAACCTCTTTTTTAGTTGGGCTATACTGCTTCATTTTCATTTTCATGTTCATTTTATTAAAGCTTATTTATTTAATTCTGTTCTGCTACTATATCTTGATGAATGAAGTATTTATCATTTGACTTTTGGTACGGAATAGAGAAAAATGTATCTTTTATATACTTTGTCTCACTCTTGCTCATGGCTGTGATGATATGAAAGCTACTGAGGTGTAAGTCATGGTGAATAATAGCATTGGTTAATAATAGTAATAATAATATTGAAACGTCTTTATTGAAGGGTGAGATTGAGACTTCCTTCTCTCTTTTTACACAAATTAATCAATTAAGATTTCTCCTAATCTAATGTTACAAAATGTGTTACTCGTAGAGTCATTGTGCTTTACTAACGTGGGTTTGTTCTGGTTAAAGCATTCTTTCTTAGTGATGAAATCAAGGACAAAGTACCTCACTCCTCATCTTGCCTAATAAGTCTAATATCCATCTCCTAGCTCTCCCTAGCTGATGCCAGAGGGGATGAGGTTCAAACCAGCCTTCGAGCTGAATGCTTTACAGAGGATGATGATTTTCTGTTGCAAATTTAATTAAGTAAATTACACATACCATATTTTAATGAAATTTAAATGAGTTTTAACTGCATATTGGCATGCGGTATGGTAGTGGAAAATCACGCCTTGGATAACGACGGTTTTGGTTAACGACGACAATCTTGGAACGGACTACCATTGTTAGCAAAGTGTGTAGTAGTTATAGTATTGTATTTACAAGGTGCCTCGACAGCTGAAGTCATTACGCACCTTATCAGTATCCCAGGCATTAGAGACGGTGGTATATTTCTATGCCTTTAATTTTTACAAAAGAGCAAAAAGAATGAATGGATAAATGTTATTTCATAGCAATGCAGAGAGTGGGTTATATTGAGCAGTATCATAAAAAAACCCAAATTATTCTGTAGGAGATAGCAAATGATATCATGAGAAGTTAAGTCGTCCTTAAAACCATCCTCCATTTCCGTTTTATTTTCCTCAGAAATAAGCCTACTATTACTACATTATAGTTGGGGAATTTTCCTTAGATTTTTTGGAAAAGTTAGGTCTCCTTCACAAAAGAAATAAATTACTCAATCACATTATGATCGTCACCAAGGATAACTTTCAGTGTCTCTGTACTTAAATATTTCCTTTGTAGGCTGGAGTAATTTTAGCATTCGGTGAGTACATGCGTTATAGTAAGGTGGGAGAATGGAAAATAGAGAAAAATGTATTTTTATATACTTTTATGTACTGCATAACATCAATAAATGATTTACAGTATTTCGTACATAAAAAAGCGCACAATTTTAACTGAGCGATAAACTGTGTTCTAAGAAACCTAATGAAGGAGAAGCATCTTATCTCTGCTTCCTTCCTTGTAGCTTATGCAAAATATCCCGCTCCCAACTGAACGTTCCCTTCCTTTTGAAAATTGTCTTCCCAGGAATTAGAAAGGAAGCGAAAAGGGGAGATCAACAAAGGCTAAGGTTTGCTTTGGGTAAAAAGAATTAGGAAGTGATTCGCCAGGAGCGATAGCAAAGAAGAGGATGATAACGAAGACAAAGATAGAAGGGTAACAAAAGCAAAGCAAGTTCGGGTAAAGAAAGGGAGCATAACTAATTGAACAGCAGATAAGAGATACGTGTAGATAAGTGAAGATGCTTGGAGTAACTTTAGGAAGCTAAACTAAAAAAAAATCGAATGCCCTTTAGGAGGATAAGTTTTTCGTACGGAAGTTGGAAAATAATTTATCACGTCATTTGTTTCTTCTCGAAAAACATTCATATAGGCTCTCATCGTAAAAGTTACTTCGGCTTCAATCTGCATACTTTATTCGGTCGATTTACAGAGGAAACATTATACAATTCCATTCTCAAGTTTACTTTTAACGTTAAATCATTGTTCTAGAGCATTGCGGATGTTTGTTTTGAAGTAAAGGTAACATTTTTCAGCCAATACTTTCAATATAATGCTATAGCTTTTAGTTTACAAACCTATCGTATTAATGAGCGTATAAATTTGTTTTCCAGGAGCTTAGAACCCCTTTAAAGGCTAAAGCCCTTTGTGTGTTCGAATTACATATTTTCTGTAAGATTGCGCCAGTATAGTAATGAAAGGAAATATGAAAGGTGTGAACGCTTCCTAAATGAGGGATTATAAGTAGGGTTTTTGGAGAAAGAGTTCATAAGTCTACATAAAACACGGACAAAAAAAGAAAATTATCATATGCGTTATGGAAAGGTTAATGACATATCACGGAAGAGCCGTGCGGCTGAAACCGAAGCAATTACAAGAGTGAAAAATCATGACATGACTGGGACTCGAACCCAAGTCTCCCGCTCTTCCGGTAGGTTTCTAACCACTGAACTACCATGGCGCGTCTCTTCCACACAAAAGCATTCGTAAACAGTGTGGAATAAATTAATAACGTCTTCATTTTGGGCGAAATTAAGACTTTAGAGTCTCCTTTTCCATATAACTCATCGTCGATGTAAAAAAAACGGATAAAATAATAATAAAAGTCGAAAAGTCGGAAAAATTGGATAAATTTTGTTGTGGATTTAAAAAACCTTAGTAACACAGCAGGAAAATACCGACAAAGAAGGGGGGTGTGAAAAACCTAGACAAACCTATTGAGAGTAATGACTAAGAGATTTATAAACAGCTACCCCTATTGTAGCCTTGAAATAAAAACTTTGTCAAAATGATGAACAAATGTATATTACCTTAATATTTTTTTACTGTCATTATGTTTCAATAAAAGTTCACGATTAGGCAATGGACCGAGTCAGTAATATCACGTGGAAAATACGCGGCATGGTAATTCAGTGGCTAGAATACCTGTCCGGAAAGTGGGAGACCTGGGTTCGAGTCCCAGTCATGGCGATATTTTTCACATTTGTTATTCTTTAAGAAAAGTATTGTTTTATCTGATTTTTATCTGCCCGTGGATGAGAAAAATTTAACACGGGATTAGTCACTGGATGCATTTTGCAGTATATCGACACTCATAGCAGTGACATAAATCATTCGAAAAAAAATTATCATAAATTTGTGTAAAAAAAGGAATAGGTATTTTCTTCGTTCACATAATAGAGGGATGCATTCTCTGTTGGGTTTAAATAAAAGATTTCCAGAGGACTCACGAACAACAAAGAAAGAAGAAATTGTAGTCTGAAGATTAATTCTACCCGTCTGTACAATTTTATGGTGGATATTAAATTTCTATTTATTCCCAGATTGTAGTGTTCTAACTTGTTTTCCTAGGACATGGATGGCGAACTTTTCCTTGCAAGCGAGCTATATTGGATACATTTAAGGGGCTTGCGGGCACTTATGTTGTCAAAACATTGAGTAAGATGGTTATGTTAGCTAGTTTATTTTGTCGAAGATGAGATTAAGATAATTTAACTGACGTAAATTATCATTAATTATCATTAATAATAAGAAATCGAAATTTATAAAAAATCGTTTTCGTATAATTCCCAATAGTATATAATTGAAATGTTACTCCGAAGATGCATATATTTAGTGAATAATGCATATCAAGTATAATGTTGAGACAGTTCCATATGCCAAATAAGCGTCTTTTTGGCACGCAGAGCCACGTGCCTCAGGTTCATTATCTGTCCTAGCAGATGCGAACGGTAATTTATTAAATCAAATGTAGCCTCTAATTATGAACCACAAACCTAAATTTAAGTTGAAACTTTAACTTTCTTATCACTACTTTAATCAGTCTTTTTCATACAATATTGTATCAGTATCCCAGCCAATTAAGAGCTGTAAAATAAAAAATAAAACAATAAAACGTTTTAGCCGACCGAGCGAAAGGGAGATGAATGGAATCCAATGAAAATGGAAACGTAATGAGAATTGAGCAATAACACCAAAAGGAAAGTGGAGGAGGCGTGTGATGAAGGAGAATTAAAAAGGGGGAAAGAAATAAAACGAACTTGAAATTCATGGCAGTATAAAAGCGTTTTACGAGGAAATTGTCAGAGATGAAAGAGGTGAAAAATGAATTAGAATGACAGCCGAGAATGAGTGAAAAGAGCTGATGAATGGCTTGATAGAGGGACGGAGGAAAAATCTTTAAGTGGAGGGGTAGATTGAGAAATGTGATGAGCGTTTAATAAAGGTGTGGATGAATACTGTAGCACTGGATAAGAAAGAGAGGAAACCTATCAAAAGTGGAGCAAACCGGAGTGGTAGAGGTAATGGAGGAACTCAAATTAATGAAAATATAATGTAATAAAATATTTAAACGAAAAATCATCGCTATCAAATCCAGGAGACTACTCTTGAAAGAGTAAAATTCCATTTGGTAATAATATGTTCAACATTACAATAAGGTGGTGAGGTTCAACGCATTTTCTCTTTCTACGAAATAAGCAATATTGAGCGTACGTATTCCTTGAGTTTTGCGTTTGTGACCAGCTGAAACTTTTCAGGATTTGTTAGGATTTCCAGTTTGTCTTCCGTAGTAGTGTTGTTTTGCTTCGGTAACTAAGGTCAAGTCGCACATATTGGTTCCCACCGGTGATCGAACTCGGGATCGTTTTTACCAAAGGCGAACGAGCTACCCACTTGTCCACCCAGAAACCACTTTTGTCTTTCGTAATTTAAAATCCAAGGATCAGATAACATATTAAAGGTTCACGCAAAATCTTCAAAGCAAGCTTTTTCAACTTCAATTAACGTAAATATCAGCATTAATCATATTTTTCAAATTGATTAAATGAATAGTTCATAGCAAACCTCAGGTCCCTTAAAATTCCTTCTGGAAATAAAAATTACCCATTTACATATGGGACTATTATAAGCTACGATATCGCACTTTATGCATCGTTAAGCATATTTTACAGATTGACCGCCATTATTTTTATAATTTTCCTCAGAATTAACGATGTGGCCCATTGATATGCAGTCCTGATACTTTCTTTTTCCTGATTCCATTGGCCTTCCAAATTCTTTGTTATCGCATCTCGCCTTATTTTTATTTCTTCGTGTATTCATATAAGCTACTTAAAGCGTGCAATCAAGGAACTATTGTCAAATATTATGAGTCAGTGCCCTTGGTAAACTCTATTTTTGATCGACGTTTAAGATCTTTGCAATTTTTCAACTTGACATATTTTTAATTTTATCCCTGTTTTGTAGCCGAAAATCATCATCACCTCCTTCGACGTCAGCTACATAACAAAATTAAGTTTTTACATCTATATCTACCGAAACACCCTGCAAGCCACCTTTCGGCGTGTGACAGGGGGTATAAGCACTAAGCGTTCGAGTTACCTCTTTAGCTTATTGTTATCGCGTATCGTTCGCGGAAAAAATGAGTCCCTGAAACGACTTTTTCTTGCATCTATTTCTTTTATTTTATCGGTCGAATTAGCAGGGGGGTCGCATAATACCGATTACGTCTTCCGCAAATGTACTTTCCTTAAATTCATTAAGCAGTCGCAGCCTAGCTTCTAATCTCCTTTCTTTCAGATTCCCAACTGATCTGAGAGCATTTTCAGCACTATCACGTAGCACATTAGAACAAACCATATGGCCTTGCGCTACACTTTCGCGAGTTTCCGAGAATACGTCTCATCCACTGGATCCATCCACTTACCGCATATTCCAGATGTGGCCTAAGGTGAAATAACAACATAATAACATTAAAATAAATTTTTAAACTAGTAATGGTTATATGTATATGGAAACAGTCACGTCGATGCATCACGTAGCACCATTTGCCTTCAATTTTTCAACGACACCGATATTACTATCGTCACATTCAAGCATCGACAATAGTGAGGGCATTTCACTACTAATACATTAGGGTGGTGTACCCGTGGGGAAATTATTCCGTTCTGAAAACCTCACTTTCAGGAGAACTGTTTGTCGAAGAATAGGTTCTCGGGGGGAGTAGGCTTATTTCTGAGGAAAATAAAACGGAGGTGGAGGATGGTTTTAAGGAGGAAACATAGGGGAACATACTTGGGAGGAAGAGGGGGTGAAGTGAAAAGAGAGGTAAAGGCAAAACCCAACTCCGCATGCGTCTTCCCTCGGGGAATCAGGGCTCGGGCACGCGGGGATGCGTTGAGGGTTAGAAAGGCCTTTCATCCGACACCTCTAAACGAGACGCCGCCCTAGGCTCAAGAGGGGAGGAATTCCAGGGCCCTCCGTGATCTCCTATAAGCATCCTGTGTGATGCAAAATTTCATCGCGGGAAAAAAACCGTTTCCCAGAGAAATGTCTTTCCCGCGGGAGCATTTTCCGCATTAATTTAATTCCCGACCTCCGCGCGTCGTATCCCTCGTTAATTTTCAAAGGCAGACTACGATTCGTCTTACGTTGAGGATTAAACTCTCAGGCGCTTCCGTTTCCGTGGCTGATTAACATTATCCTTTATAATATACCCTATTGTGAGCGATGTAAGCACTTCTACGGCTTTCTAATCAGGGTTTAAAACTTTAATTTATTAAAGTTCCCGCTTTTTTGGGGAATTTTATTTGTATAATGTTATGTACCTACGATGAAGAATCGTCCATCCCCTACCAAAATTTTAAGGTGCATAAAGAGGAAATGTTTCATTTGATACGCAAAAACAGTGATGTTAATTATAGGATCTGTCTGTACAGTCTTCAGCCTGAGGGGTGATTTGTGCCTCATCCTTCCACCATAGGCAACGAAAAGCTTTAGAGAGGGGGCTGAGGCGACTAAGTAAAATGAGAGTGAGGTGGTAGTTTGCTATTGCTTTCCTCACTGAGACAGAATGCTATAAGATATGCTATAGAACAAGTCTACGTCAGCGAATCAAAATGTCTCTACAAGTAACACTTTTAGTAGCATTTGAAACGGAGATACTTTAATCTATCTCATTATTCAGCATTACTCTTACCTCAATAGCTTTCATATTATCACAGCCATGAACTAAACTGAGATAAAATTTATTGAAATATACATTTTTCTCTATCCTGTTCCAAAAGACAATGAAAAATATTCCATTCGTCAGGACAAGGTAGCAGGATTAGGATATAGGGTAATGTAACTTCGCTATATTAACAGGACTTTGAAGTAATTTATAAATTAGAGAAAATTTTTGGTCCTTCTACCCACGACGAAGCAAATCCAAGGTTTTTGATTATTCAAATGCAAAGACTCGTTTTATAAATAACATCATTTTCAGTATTCATCAGTAAAATTCATTACATAAATATGAATAAAACATATTTAGTAAAGGACTATTATTGGAGATTATCATTAAAGTTTTTGTCAAAAGATTTTGTGATCTACCATATTCTTCATGACGTATTTGTCATTTTGAAAAGTAGTCAATCCCCTTTGATTCAAGCATTTGCTGTTTCAGTGAACAAATCGCACAGACAAACTCACGGCCATGTACGAGTGTTCCTCAGTCGGAATGTTGTGTTATATGTCACTTTGTTACGATCCAGTAGTCAAAAATTATTCAAAATAGTATCAGTGCTGTGTGAAGGAAAAGATTATGTTAATTCCAAATTTTGCTTTGAGATCCACGCGTTCTACGATATTAAATTAAATATGATTAATTTAACTTTTAGTCATCCCGCTTACATTTTTAGCTTTATATTCCTTCCATGATTGATATTTATAAACACTTATGATTTTGTACACATAAATATTTTATTTATCGATATTTAGAAAAATTCGTAAATATATTTAATTTTGATATAACTTATGGATTATGTCATCTTCAGCTTAATAATCAATTTAAATTAATTTCATCATTCCTGACAGGAGATTTTATTAGTTTTAATCGAGAATTCTCTGGAAACGTATTAAAATTTATATGATTTTCGACATAACATGTAAACTAAATTTTTTTCACAAATTCCGTCTCAAAATTTTTCAACCTTTAACTATCGATATAGGGTTCATGGAGTTACACAAAGCCAGGGGCGTAAAGAAAGACCATTACACCATCTCAAATATCTTTTATCTCCCGAAGAAAGCTTTTTAAACGGCGAGAAACAAACGGATTCTCTCGCGGAATATTAGCGATTCAACAAATCACAGTCGCGAAAAAACTATCCACTCTTTCTTTGTGAGCGAGAACTTTCAGCTTCTGGTTCTGAACTTTTGAAAGAAGTTCACCTCAAGGCGCAATCTAGGTTATTCGATTGGCGCCTTTTTCTCCCATCGCCTCTTCAGAGAACTCGCCATTAAAGATTCTAAACGTGCAAGTTTGAAGTCCCGAAGGCCCATTATCGGCTTCTTTTATTCCTCCGGATTATTAATCTCCTGGAACATCGAGACCTTCTCCCGTGAATAGTTAGAAGTTCCCCATCCGCTTCGATTCGTCGTACCCTTTGTTGTAAATAAAATGCCGAATTGCAGAGGAGCTTTCGGTGAAGGCCAAACCAAAGTTCTCACATTCGTTCTTTCTATCTTAATTGAGATGGTGTCTTCAAATAGATCTATCTCGATCTACCGACACTACATTTTCTGACATCACATTTTGCCGACATCACATTTGGTCGACATCACATTTGGCCGACATCACATTTGGCCGACATCACATTTGGCCGACATCACATTTGGTCGACACTGCATTTGACTTACATTATATTTGACCCATTACGTTCGGTCGAAAGCTCAGTTTTTTTATTTGTGTCGCGTAAATGTCATTATTAGGGACAAGTTGTAAATTGACTACTTCCGCCTTTATGTATGTACTTCGGTAGCCGTGATACATGCCTTGCTTGATACTTAGGTATTGATTGATATCTAGATCATGGGTGGCCAAGTCGTGGTTCACTAACCGCATACGACTCTTTAATCTCTCGAATGCAGCCCCTTACTCAATTTGATTAATGCATTTTAGCGTGATGGCTTGTCACAATTGCCACCAACAAAGTCCCCCTGAACTGAAGAAGAGGTAACATTATAAAACTCACCAATAACGATATAATTTAATTAATAAACAATTAATAGAATATGTTTTACTTTATAAATAATAATAAATACTTAATAAATCATAATATATGTGCCATTTATAACGAAAATGGTCAAGAGCTGAAATTAATTATAACGGAAATCATGTTGCGGCTCCCAGTTCCTTGAGATTCCGGAATGTGACTTGTAAAGGCATGAAGTTCGGCCACCACTGATCTAGATCTTGATCCATGTAATACTTTACGGTAGTAAAGTTAAAAGTACGGAACGTTGTAGTCTTTTTCTACAACGCTGCGAATTCAGTAAAGTCTTACCTGTCAAATTATAGCCTAAAACAATTTCAAAGAGTTATTAGACTCGATTTTCAAGTCGAATGCTTCCTCTACCTTAATAAATATCTGTATATGGCACCTATGTTGAAGGCAATTTCAGCCAAAGAAATCTCGTCTAATGATACAGAAAAAGAAATAATTTATGGCTTCCGCAAGAATTTTACTTACGGACGGTTTCAACTCTAGCGATAAATCTGCATGATAACTCGCGAGAATCTTTGGAGTTCCACCAAGTTCAGCTAGATTACATTATTTACAATAAACCTGAGTTGCTGATCTAGCTCACTAATTCTACACCGCCATACCGACGATAGGTAAGAGGATTCATTCATTTTTTACAATGATATTGATAAACAACTTTGGTTTCCATAGATTCACAGTTATTAAGTACAGAAAAATAATACCAAGCAGCTAAATATGCCCCTTTAAAAACTTCTGCTATCAAATAAGACTCTTTGTGCCTAGTGATGAAGAGATTACACCCTTATCTTAAAGGCTAAGGAAAATTGAATGTATTTTTTCCCTTGAAACACTACAACTGGTTATTCAGTAAATTCCCTAACACACATTAATAAATATAAATTTCAGTGTTGTCTTCGGTTGAAAATAGTTTCTTGAGCATGACCGTGGTTTCAGTTAATTCATAGCATGGAATATAAGTAGCCACTAATACTTGAGTGAGTTTTTTTCAATAGCAACTACTCGCAGCATCTTCAAGAATGTATCAATGAAATCACACAACTCATACCTAAATAAAGCGGTACATGAACCGTTGAGCTTCGTATTTACGCACCCTTCATACGTATAGATAACAAAAATACAACAAAATCCACTGTTTCGGTCTCAACTCTGTGCTAGCTCTCCATGATGAGGGAGGAATAAAAAAAATTTTCACGTTACCGCAGAATTTTAATCATTCAAGGCTTACGTTTGAACGCATAGCGTCATCATCGGGTTGATGAAAACAAGAAACAGATTTATAGTGGTAGGAAAGGGATGGGGAAAAATGGAGTGAATGGTGTTGAACAGGGGATAAATGAAAGGAGACAGTGTTTGATTGTAAGAATGGAAAGGGAAAGTGTAGAGGTAAAGGTTTTCGTTCAAAATCGTTAAAGAAAGACTTAAATTATATTTAATAAACGGGCATAAAAATGCCCTCTTTCTATAGGATACATAAGAAATACATGGAATACATAAAGAACATACATT
>KZ308359.1:2999221-3019220 GCA_000376725.2 Ladona fulva | reverse complement strand
AAACCGAGTTTTCTAGTTGCTTTAGCACAAATGTTACGGATGTGCGTGCTCCAGTTCATGTTATTCGTAAGAGTGATTCCGAGATATTTTACCGAGTCCACTACTTTAATTACTGTTCCGCTAATACTGTACGATTTATTCTGCCGCAACTGTTTTCTTTCGAAAAAAATTACTACGGAGCATTTGCTTGTGTTTAGGTTTCGTTTCCTGGGAGTGATCTATGACTTGAGACAAGAATAATTATTCTAATGTAAGAAAAAGAAGGTTTTAACACGGCTGGGCTGTATATGCGGTAGAGGTTTAAAGACACTCCGTAAGCCGTCTTTCGGCAAGCGGAACTCGCGCTCAGACAAACGGAAAGCTCCGGATTACTGATTTCTGGGAAACCCAATGATCATTTCGGAAACAAAGCCTCCATCCTCGGGGGGTCTCCACAAAGGAGGTTTACTGTAGACCCCCCGAATTATATAGAGCCGACTCTAAAATATTCTAATGCTGTATCAACATTTTGTTTCGATAAAAAAATACCTTTTATGAAATAAAATTACAAATAAAGCACTCCGTTGAGGATCGCAAAAAACGCATTCTTTGTTCCTGTGATAAAAGATCAACCAGATACAAACAAAAATCTTTACATTATATGGTTGAACGCAGGATGAAACAACATTTTGGTGCTTTTTTTTCTTTGGGATGTCTAGGTTAGTTGTTTTTGACTCCAAATTCGAATATCCAAAATACAAAAACGAGACAGTGGGGTTTCCAATTGCCGAAGAGTTGATTCCGGAAATTGTCCTTTCCAAGAATAGTAAATTCCGGGAGATTCCGGGGGACCATTAAAAGCATAAATTTAAAGTACCGTAAAATATAATTCTTCCATTACGATTAGTAGATGTGCAATTGCATCATCGAATATTCTCTTTCGGTCGCTTGTAGTCGATTACTAATAACAGTTTCGCAATATTAAAATCAAAGCACATTTTTTATGAACTTCACAAATATTATTTCACGTTTAGGATAAGCAAACGTTTGTAAGACGACATGCTTCAAACGATGGAGAGTTAAAGGAAAAGATAAGGAGTAAACTTTGCACATTGAAGTGGGCGCCTTAAAACCTAAAGATAAACAGATGTGAAAAATAGCGATAAGACTGGGGCTCTAACCCAGGCCTCCCACTTTCTGGGCAGTTCTTCTAACCCCTGAACTCCATGACGTGTCTCTTCCACGCTGTTTCGAGAATGCTCCCAGGACCCANATCACATTTGGCCGACATCACATTTGGCCGACATCACATTTGGCCGACATCACATTTGGTCGACACTGCATTTGACTTACATTATATTTGACCCATTACGTTCGGTCGAAAGCTCAGTTTTTTTATTTGTGTCGCGTAAATGTCATTATTAGGGACAAGTTGTAAATTGACTACTTCCGCCTTTATGTATGTACTTCGGTAGCCGTGATACATGCCTTGCTTGATACTTAGGTATTGATTGATATCTAGATCATGGGTGGCCAAGTCGTGGTTCACTAACCGCATACGACTCTTTAATCTCTCGAATGCAGCCCCTTACTCAATTTGATTAATGCATTTTAGCGTGATGGCTTGTCACAATTGCCACCAACAAAGTCCCCCTGAACTGAAGAGGAGGTAACATTATAAAACTCACCAATAACGATATAATTTAATTAATAAACAATTAATAGAATATGTTTTACTTTATAAATAATAATAAATACTTAATAAATCATAATATATGTGCCATTTATAACGAAAATGGTCAAGAGCTGAAATTAATTATAACGGAAATCATGTTGCGGCTCCCAGTTCCTTGAGATTCCGGAATGTGACTTGTAAAGGCATGAAGTTCGGCCACCACTGATCTAGATCTTGATCCATGTAATACTTTACGGTAGTAAAGTTAAAAGTACGGAACGTTGTAGTCTTTTTCTACAACGCTGCGAATTCAGTAAAGTCTTACCTGTCAAATTATAGCCTAAAACAATTTCAAAGAGTTATTAGACTCGATTTTCAAGTCGAATGCTTCCTCTACCTTAATAAATATCTGTATATGGCACCTATGTTGAAGGCAATTTCAGCCAAAGAAATCTCGTCTAATGATACAGAAAAAGAAATAATTTATGGCTTCCGCAAGAATTTTACTTACGGACGGTTTCAACTCTAGCGATAAATCTGCATGATAACTCGCGAGAATCTTTGGAGTTCCACCAAGTTCAGCTAGATTACATTATTTACAATAAACCTGAGTTGCTGATCTAGCTCACTAATTCTACACCGCCATACCGACGATAGGTAAGAGGATTCATTCATTTTTTACAATGATATTGATAAACAACTTTGGTTTCCATAGATTCACAGTTATTAAGTACAGAAAAATAATACCAAGCAGCTAAATATGCCCCTTTAAAAACTTCTGCTATCAAATAAGACTCTTTGTGCCTAGTGATGAAGAGATTACACCCTTATCTTAAAGGCTAAGGAAAATTGAATGTATTTTTTCCCTTGAAACACTACAACTGGTTATTCAGTAAATTCCCTAACACACATTAATAAATATAAATTTCAGTGTTGTCTTCGGTTGAAAATAGTTTCTTGAGCATGACCGTGGTTTCAGTTAATTCATAGCATGGAATATAAGTAGCCACTAATACTTGAGTGAGTTTTTTTCAATAGCAACTACTCGCAGCATCTTCAAGAATGTATCAATGAAATCACACAACTCATACCTAAATAAAGCGGCACATGAACCGTTGAGCTTCGTATTTACGCACCCTTCATACGTATAGATAACAAAAATACAACAAAATCCACTGTTTCGGTCTCAACTCTGTGCTAGCTCTCCATGATGAGGGAGGAATAAAAACATTTTTCACGTTACCGCAGAATTTTAATCATTCAAGGCTTACGTTTGAACGCATAGCGTCATCATCGGGTTGATGAAAACAAGAAACAGATTTATAGTGGTAGGAAAGGGATGGGGAAAAATGGAGTGAATGGTGTTGAACAGGGGATAAATGAAAGGAGACAGTGTTTGAATGTAAGAATGGAAAGGGAAAGTGTAGAGGTAAAGGTTTTCGTTCAAAATCGTTAAAGAAAGATTTAAATTATATTTAATAAACGGGCATAAAAATGCCCTCTTTCTATAGGATACATAATAAATACACAGAATACATAAAAAAACATACATTTTTAAAGGATGTATAAAGAAATAGAACAAAATATTACAATATTGATAAAAATAAAACATCACAACATATCTATACATCATAAAATAAAAAATATATAGTATACATAGGAATACATACGTTTTTGAGGATACATAAAATAATAGAGCAAGGATACATAAAAGAATAGAGCAAGAGTTTCAAAATTTCGGATTATTTCCATGGTTGAAACTCGCGCAATCTTACCTTCGTTTCATAATTAACAAAAACGAATCCTAAAGTTAGTTTAATCTATACATATAGGGAAATTAAACTAAATTTCTGGCGCCTTTCAGAAGAAAATCTTACCTTGGATTTGAGTCTCTTTCTTTGACTGTTGGACGCTACGTCATAGTTCGCAGAGGAACATCTTCAAAAAGAGATAGGACTTTACCTCGGAGGATCTTCAAAGCAATAAAGTGTTCTCCCAGTTTTCTCCAGATGTTACGACGTACCTTAAGCCTCTCCCACATTGCCCATTCTTCTCTCCCTTCCAAAACACATCCAAAGGGCAGGATGCTTGCATCGCAATTTTTCGACTGCTGAAAAAAGCCAATTTTTCCAATTCCGTGGGTGGTTTGCTCTCGGCTAAAAAGATGTCTCCCTCGTCACGCCGTGGCTCCTAACGCCGTTGTTAAGGGCAACGATGACAATAAGGATTTGGATGATGCGACGGATTTCGGTTGAGGCGTTGATGCGGGCACTTTTGTGGCAGATTTATGTCCCTTCGATTTCTCACGGCTTGTTTTCCACACCCTCCTGTTGAAGATATCGAGTGGAGAGCCTTAGATTCCGACCGATTCTGGCCGTAACTTAGTCAAATATATATGTATGAAATCCATTTACAAATGTTTAAAACATACAAGCATTTCAAAGACAGTCAAATCTCATTTTTATATAATTGTTGAAATCCTTACAGATAGGCTACAAGCCATTTGGCAAGGTATTTACAAGTTAAAATGCATTATAGCGAACCATTCAATATTATACACACAAAATATACGTTTATAGGTATCGTATCATTAAAAATCTCCTGCATAACACTCACATATTTATATCAATTCATACATCAACTCCGTTATATCTTCAAATCCCGTTCTAATTTATATATCCCAAGACAGCAATATTTCTGTCTGATACAGTTACTTATTAACGATAAAGCTAGATACAGTCATAATACTATAAAGTTCTAAGAATATATTCAAATTTCCCAACCATTACTGCCGGTTGTCACGAAATGAACATTCAACTTTAATTAATTCACCTACATATTATTACATAAATTCCACAACAGCGCAACTAAAAAACACGATATTATTACTAAAACATTTTGTCACTCACCCAATACATTACAGTCTCAAGGCTTTTCCATCAAACAACGGTTATACAAACATAAATATAATTAATAATTGAAATGGAAATTAGAATAAGGTATTCTATTTTTATGCAAAAATTTTACATCGATTCCTAAATTATTTTACTGTTTTCGGAAAGGAATTTGCATTTCACCAGGCAACTAATTAAAATTTTTTATTTCTCAAATGAGAAATAATTCTTTAGCTAAATCTTTCCTTTTCTTCTTCCATTCAAGTCTATGTTCATGGTCTCCTTTTGCCTTATAATTTGTTTTTTGTTCATTCGTTCACATACAATGTGAGACAGGACCGTAACTGGGGCGGTGCAAAATCCCGGGCGAAACTCATAGGGGGGGTAACCTTTTTCGTTCCAAAATTGTACATTATTTAATGTTACACACAGGTTGCAAAAAATCTAGGATAGATTAGCTAGGCGATAAAGGCGTAGTGGCTAGCGTTCTAGCTAAGCGATGCCGAGGTCCAGGCTTCGAATCCTTGTCAGGGCAATCTTGTTTCTGTTAGTCTTTACTAGGTTAATTGTAAGAGTGGTCTCATTTGGCAAAAACCTTTGCTTAAGTAAAGATATTATTATTATCATAGGTACAGATTTCAATGATGCAATAGATGGAATAACGTAAAATACATGTTTTCTGTTTTAATATTGAACCTTTTATTTAGCGTAATAAACGACATCGCAATTTGGATAAGTTCCACCTGCATTCGCTAATTTTAGGGCAGTAAATATTTTATGAAAAATAACATTATTGTTGATAAAAATGAAAACCATAATAGTAAAATTTGCAGAATTTTCACCTATATGGGCTCAGGTGTCAATGTTTGTCCCAGGCGCACAAATTGCTGGTAACAGTAACAAACATATAATCCTAATGGACATTCAACTGAACCTTACTACTTTATCCTACGATCTATTAATTGATATTTAATAAGCTTTCATTGCATGATATTGTATGTACATATTTTTAGTTCCTATTTTTTTATAATAAACATATCGATGTTACAAATTCTAACACATTTAACTTAAAGATCTTTTCATTGATTGTGTATGAGGATTATTTTTTTAGTTGATCCATTGCAATTTGTGGATATTAAATGATCCTTTGTGCTCTGTTGCAAATATAATTGAATAAATTATACGTACCTTATTTAATGACATTTTAATGAGTTTTATCTGTATATTTGACATGCGGTATGGTTGTGGAATGTTACGCCTTGGATAACGACGGTTTTGATTAACGATGAATATCTTGGAATGGAATGCCGCCGGTATCACTTTTTAACATCGAACGAATAATTTACGGTATTTCTTGCATGAAAAGCGCATAATTTGAATTATACGATAAACGATGGGAAATTATCCTTTGATTTCTCGCATTTCTCATCCCGCTCCCTCTCTTTAAATGTTTCATTCGCAAGGGTCTGATTTTTCGCGTTTTTCAGTTTTTTCGTAAAATATATATTATGGCCTAAATTATGTGTGGAATCTTTAATTACGAAGGATTGATATAAAAATGCAATATATGTAAATCATAATGACGTATAAATACCTCATTTAACTAATCATCCGTCGATTCGCCTTTAATATGGAGAAGGCACTACAAAATATCTCATTTAGTATCATATCAAATACCCCGTTATTTCCCTGAATATCAGACAATGAATAATGATGTAACATCATACCATATACTCGCTTTTATCTTTAAACTCTTAATCTCTTGTAAACAATTGATATAATATCTCGATTTTAGGCATAATATCATTAAAAATTCTTGCAAAGGAGAATATTTCCATCCCATATTCAAAAAACAAAGTAACGGTTGCTTTTAGTTCTGAAAAGATATCAGTCGCCGGGAAGCGCTCCTTCCGTTCATTTTCAGAACCCTCTTCAGAAGTTTTCCCTTCAAAGGCTAGGCAAATCCAAGTTTATCATCCCGTATGTAAATCAATATTAACTTACAACTATTAAGATCATCGTCGTATCAGCTAAATCTAAAATTGGATAGTCTTCCTCACTAGAAGAAACGAAAATTCCGTCTAGCATGTTTCCTGTCGCACAACCGTGATTTTGTTGCCTTGAGTCACCTTCATAAATCACGATAATCATTGATTTCTAAGGTTAGGAATAACGATGGAAAAGTTAGATTTCCTGACTCTCGCTGTCAGGAAGGGTGCTTTCGTGATGAGCATGATCCTCACATATCGGTACAAATGAATACTTTACGAGAGAAATTTTTGCATGAAATGACTCTATTTTATTACATTTTCCGCTGATTTTCCTTACCATTCTCGTTTTTTTCAATTCCATTTGCAGCATGGAGACTAATTATAGATTCTCTACTTGCAAAGTTAATCTAAAATCTTATGTCCTACCCATGTTCAGAGCTATGCGGTGGAAATATGTTTCCTTTGGGAAATATGCGGGAGTGTCATATTTTGCTCTGATAATTACTTGTATGGGATATCTTTCCAAATATAACTCTCACAATTACACTTTCGGAATTCCACTGTGAGAAATAATTCCTTCCACCATTCACAAGTGTAGTTGTAAGAGGTTATTTTGGAATGGAAATGGTTATATCTCCCTTAAATTTGTAGCAGCCTACGGAATCTTTCATTTTGTGCACGATCGCGTGAATCTTCCGTGATAAGAAGTAATGGGAGTGAACCTCCTCATATTTTTCCTTAACTTAATTTACCAAACCTAGCAGTGGAGCCTCCGGGTAATTTATCGATATGCGTGAAAATAGTCGTAGTTTTCAGAATTATAAATGTACGATCCAATGGTTTAGCCATTTATGGTGACTCCTCATGACCTTCTTCGTAAACCAATCAATTAATGCCCGGTCCTTCTAAACTTAACCACTCTCCCTTCTTTCTGTTTGCTATACCTTAATTGTATGTCTCCTATTTTCCCCCTATTGATGACGATTTGTATTGAATATTATTATTAATTATTTAGTAGTATTAAACCTAAATAATAACCTAAACCAAAACCTTAATAACCGAAACTGAAAACTATTATTAATTTCTGAACCTATGTTGTCTTCAATAAGTCTTATGTGTTAAAGTAGATCTTACGTGCAATATTTTCCTTCGCTTCTTATTCAATCTGAGCTGAGTTTAGATGATAAAATACCGCAGACATATGATAACCAAACTATTTCACTATATATGAAATCCTTCTTTCTCATTCTAAACTGAGAATACTTCTGTGATGGATTGCTCATAAAATTCGTTCAAGATGGAGAGAACCAGAAAGATGCAAATTTCACAAAACTCCTATGACATTACTATAAACCCATCTATGGGGAGGTAAGATATTCCACCTAAGAAAAATTTTCAACTATGTTTGTCGATAAATATTTTCCATAAGTATGAAAATCATTCAAACATCCACTGATTTACTTCAAAAATAAAACCAAAAATGTATATTCATAAACGAGTTAAATCCAAACTGCATGATTATTCCCTTAAAATTTAATGAAATCATGGAGAGGAGTAACTATAAATATTTAACATAAAAATTGTTAAAATACATCCACTGGAGGTTAATAGGTTAACAAGTACAGTTTTAGTGTAGGCATTTTACCTACTGTTGGATTTTTTACTATAGGTACTCAAGATTGGAATTGAATAAAAAATGAAAAGGTGATTCCAAAGGAAAAAAATTACACCAAATTTTCTGGCAAAAAGCAAATTTTATCGTGCGTTCAACCATAAAGTTAAAAAATTTTGTTTGTATCCGGTTGGTATTTAATCACAGATCGAACGAAAAAGTGTCCCTTTTTTGATCTCCTCAACGGAGTGCTCAGCATGAAGATTTACTCAAACACTATTTGTCTCATCGAAACAATTTTTTTTATAAAATATTTGAATACTTTCTTGAGCTACTCTGGAGTTTCTTTAAACAAAAAGTTTTTTAAAATCAAAAGTTGTTAATGATGTTGTGAAACAACTTTTCCTCAGTAATGGATGGAGGTAAAAATGCAAACTTCCGCCTTTGTACATCTACATCTACATAAATACCCTGCAAGTCGCCTTACGGCGTGTAGCAGGGGGTGAAAACACCGGGCGTTCGGACTATTTTTTAGCCTACTATTGTCATATATAGTTCGCGGAAAGAATGAATTCTTAGAACGACTCGTCCTAGCATCTATTTCTCTTATTTTGCGCTCATTGTCGGATCGTCCAAGGTAGCAGGTGGGTCTCATAACATCTACTATATCTTCCGCAAATGTAGTTTCCCTAAATTTATCAAGCAATCGCAATCTTGCTTCTAGTCTCCTATCTTTTAAGGATTCCCAACCTGCATCTGACAACATTTTGGTAACGCTTGCTTTTTTATCGTAGCACTTCTTAACAAAACGCATCGCTTTCCGTTGTACTTTCTCGAGTTCACGGATGCATGTTTCGTCTGCCGGATCCCATATACTTGATGCATATTCAAGATGAGGCCTAACCAACGCAAAATAACATCGTTCTCTAGCTTTTTCGTCACATTTACCGACAATACGCCTAATGAAACCGAGTTTTCTAGTTGCTTTAGCACAAATGTTACGGATGTGCGTGCTCCAGTTCATGTTATTCGTAAGAGTGATTCCGAGATATTTTACCGAGTCCACTACTTTAATTACTGTTCCGCTAATACTGTACGATTTATTCTGCCGCAACTGTTTTCTTTCGAAAAAAATTACTACGGAGCATTTGCTTGTGTTTAGGTTTCGTTTCCTGGGAGTGATCTATGACTTGAGACAAGAATAATTATTCTAATGTAAGAAAAAGAAGGTTGGAACACGGCTGGGCTGTATATGCGGTAGAGGTTTAAAGACACTCCGTAAGCCGTCTTTCGGCAAGCGGAACTCGCGCTCAGACAAACGGAAAGCTCCGGATTACCGATTTCTGGGAAACCCAATGATCATTTCGGAAACAAAGCCTCCATCCTCGGGGGGTCTCCACAAAGGAGGTTTACTGTAGACCCCCCGAATTATATAGAGCCGACTCTAAAATATTCTAATGCTGTATCAACATTTTGTTTCGATAAAAAAATACCTTTTATGAAATAAAATTACAAATAAAGCACTCCGTTGAGGATCGCAAAAAACGCATTCTTTGTTCCTGTGATAAAAGATCAACCAGATACAAACAAAAATCTTTACATTATATGGTTGAACGCAGGATGAAACAACATTTTGGTGCTTTTTTTTCTTTGGGATGTCTAGGTTAGTTGTTTTTGACTCCAAATTCGAATATCCAAAATACAAAAACGAGACAGTGGGGTTTCCAATTGCCGAAGAGTTGATTCCGGAAATTGTCCTTTCCAAGAATAGTAAATTCCGGGAGATTCCGGGGGACCATTAAAAGCATAAATTTAAAGTACCGTAAAATATAATTCTTCCATTACGATTAGTAGATGTGCAATTGCATCATCGAATATTCTCTTTCGGTCGCTTGTAGTCGATTACTAATAACAGTTTCGCAATATTAAAATCAAAGCACATTTTTTATGAACTTCACAAATATTATTTCACGTTTAGGATAAGCAAACGTTTGTAAGACGACATGCTTCAAACGATGGAGAGTTAAAGGAAAAGATAAGGAGTAAACTTTGCACATTGAAGTGGGCGCCTTAAAACCTAAAGATAAACAGATGTGAAAAATAGCGATAAGACTGGGGCTCTAACCCAGGCCTCCCACTTTCTGGGCAGTTCTTCTAACCCCTGAACTCCATGACGTGTCTCTTCCACGCTGTTTCGAGAATGCTCCCAGGACCCAGGTTTACAGTGGGAGACCAAGGTGAAGACCTGGGAGACATAGGTTCAAGTCCCACCGTGTCACTATTTTTCATATCTGTTTAGCCTTGATGGATAGTTAATCAAGAAACTAAAGGAAAGACTTTTTATTTCTAGAAAAAGAAGAATGAAGTGTGTTGTATAGTAGTAGTATTGTTAAAAGTACTTCGACAGCTTAGGTCATTTCGCACGTAGGCTCCCACCGGGAATCGAACTCAGGATCGAATGAAGTATGTTACTATGCACGTAAACATCATTACAAAACGGAATAATTAGAATAAATAAATTTACGACAGATTTCGTATAAATAGAAGAAATAAATTTCTTCTGCCTTAACTTTTTTTCGCTCCATGAATACTTTACTTTCATAATCAAACATATTATACCTTTTTATTGAAATTTTTGCCTTTTAGATTTCCGGTTATAATATTTATGATTGCGTTTCGCTATTACTGTAATTATTGAGTCATTTTTGCTTTCTTTTCTTTTCGTTTTTATTTCTTTTCTTCCGGAATGACCAGTGGTGTATTTTTAACATCTGTTGTATGGTATTTTCATTATATAGCCATTTACGTCTCTCTAAATATTCACACCTCTTTATTCATTCGAATGTGAAACTATTACTTTCAACTATATTGTTGAAACCAAGACGTGACTACTAATTTTGTCATATTATTCTATCCTTACCTATTGTTTCGTACGCATATCATTTGAATTCCATTTTATTTCTTGTGAGCGTGAAATATTATCATGTGTATCATTGCTTTTTCGGTTTAGACATTTTTCTTCTTAAAATTAAGCTTGGACAATCAGTAGGCATTTACATATATTTGACAAATGTATAACATATATGAATTTCTTCTTTTTAACAAAATGGAACTTCATTATAAACTATGAGGCTTAAAAGGGCCATTTTAAGCTTTATCTGTAGTAAATTAAATTACGAATATTATTTTCAGTTAGATCGTTTAATGTGGCTCAAACGGCCTTTGGGAATTCACCGTTAACTTGATTCCTCAATCGAAATCTAAGAAGGAATCACTACTTATTCTTTGTTATCATTAATTATACAGACAAGATGCAGGGCTTTATTCTGGCTGTAGGCCGCTTACGACCTGAATCATAAATTTTTCTCTGGCATTTTTCCATCCATTCAGCTTTGGGATACGAAAAAATAATCGTTTCTTCGCCTGTTTTCCTTGGAAACCACACCCGATACCAAACAACGAAACAATATCCATCCCAAAATTTAACCAAACGACCTGGGGCGAAAGCACGTCCCCTTTAAGAATCAAGGAAGAGGAAGCGAAAGAAAAAACAATGGAGGAGGCAGGGGCTAGAGAAGGACAGTTTTTTTCAGAAGCGAGAAGAAGAGGGCAGGGGCATAAAAGGCTGCGAGGGATTAGGGTAAGAGGGAAAGAAAAGGGAGATTGCCGGGGAGAAGGGTCGGTAGGTTCATCAGCGGGGCGAAGGCCAATTAGCCCCACTGTCCGAGGAAAAAGGGTGCCTGGAGACAAGACAGTGGAGACACAAAAAGGAACTGAAAAAGTAGCCCTCTGTGACCATTCAGGTGGCGCTGGGGGAGGGTGGAAAAACGTAGAGGGGTCTGCAGGAGGACTTGGGGCACGGATAAGCCCACCAGATATATCCGCAGGCACTTCCCCGAATTTATTGTCTTTTCAATTGCCGCGTTGTCGATGAGGGAGATAATTACTCATCCGTGGATTGGTCGTTTTTCGGAATGATGGCTTCTGATGCTACTTATCCGAGGGGGAAGAGAGACCTTTGCGCGGGGAGGGGGTGCTGAAATCGGGCGTAAATCTCCTGGCGGATATAACCGAACGATCTTGCTGACGTTGGGAAATTGGTTGTGATTGAATATGTGGGAAAATTTCATGAGCGAACCCTCGGCGTCCATGTCGCTTGCGGTTTATGGGCAGAATAAAAGCTGCGTTCAATCTGCGGGATTCTTTTTCTCAAAAGGAACTTTGCGACACGCATTAAACGGTGGAATTTATCATTATGATTTTCATGAACGGTAAATAGTTGCTCCGGAAGATCTTACCGAATAGTTTGCGATATGTTTCTATAGTAGGCTAAAGTCTCGAACCCTATATTTATTCTGATTTTCTATGAGCGCTAGACACCCCCATCTCGGTGTAGCGTCGATGGATACTTCCAAACGGTTTTTCTCGGACAAACAGATATAGGCATTAAATATCCCCATCCTCTCAATGTAGCAACGCAGCCTTCAACGCACTTCAAACACCCAAAATTCCACCTCCCTATCACCATAAATCTATACACTGCTTTAATTTTTTTACTCCCATATACATCATGTTATTCTCACGCTTTAGAGCTCCTCAAATTTGCACCACCTTCCCTAATTATCAATGTCAGGGTCGCAGATAAGTCCGAGCTAAATTGATTTTTGCCATATGTCAGAACATATTGAAAGTTCTTAATAAGTTACAGTGTATTGCATATTCTATTCAGTAATGTAGTATCCGTAATTTACCTCTCTGTCTGTCCAGATATTATTCATATAAGGCATTTCTCATTCTAAATACCCACAAATATATACTCACCTCTTCTAGACCATTCAATTCATGATTCAATTGATTTCAAGCAAATTTCTCTTACTCCACCTTTGCTACACGAATAAAAACACCAAGGATCCTTCTCACGTAGGACTGATTCCGGTTCGATTATACATACTGCAGAATGGCGTTCATTTAATCGTAAGTCAATTTTATTTCATCCATTGCAGGTTTTATTGCAATGATTAAATTAAAAACAACCTTGCTAGGAAACCAAAAAAAGTAACGTGGTAAGGTATATTGAATAATATTCTTGATTTGGTCATATTCGATTCGGAATGCGAGAATTTTGATAAACGCATGAAAAAATATAAAAAATATTTTTTCTCTCAATACGCTCCCTTGACAACTAACGTGACTGTTGAATCGAATCCATGCGCTTTCCTCAAAGAAAATATAGGGATTTAGCCCCATGCAGATTTAATAGAAAGAAGGTGTTAGTCCTTTTCCAATGAAAATTATTGCTGATAATTGAAGAATATAAAATTTTCACTGCAGATGCTTTCATAACTATCCTTGATAGGATACTTTCATACGTTTGACTTATTAGTTACTTTATTTGAAAATTGTCTAGTATCCCACATTCATTTCAGCATAATATATCGTAATCATATTTATAGTTACAATAACTTTGCAGTCAATTTTTTAATTAAAAGCAATTTAAGTTTTGGCGTGCTTCTAGAGGAAAATTACTCGTATTGTATGTTCGTGTAACGTTTGCAGCCCTTAATTATCTATAATTAACTAATATTTTTTAAAATTAACTAATAAAATATTTTAATTAAAAATTAACTAATAAAACATTTATAGATTGTACTGAGGGAGACAAAAGACATTTTTTTCTCTGCAAAATAATTAAAAATGTACAAATAAAATAAATATTAAGGGATTAGGAAATAATCTAAGCAGAAGCCTGCAATTTAATCATTCCTAAGCAGGGTATTTTAAACCCTTAGATTAAGAATCTTCTGGCAGCACAAATCCATTAACATTTGGGAAATAAATTTAAATTTATTTCTAGTATATAATATAAATTTATAATTTATTTCTAGATATATTCTAATATACGAGCATTAGAAAGTATTCTAAATTATCATTTCAAAGGTTAAAGTCGACATTTATAATTTTTTCTTTGAAATATTATAGCAAGTGGAATAGCTCTTCCTAATGGACAGAATGTTAAAGACTGCCCCAACAATTAATTTACCTTAAGCCAGTTATTCCTTGTATATTTCTTAAGATATTCTACCAACATTACCAACTCGTAGCGGCTGATCAGCTGATATATTGACACCGCGATCAAATATATTTATTTTAATCACTTTCAGATCGCCGGTTCTCAATTCTGTAACTCTCTACCAGACTGTATCAAACATTCTAGCTCGGTGCTAGTATTTAATGAAAAATAATTTATTCATCTTCTAATGTATATGTTTAAAAAATATTTTGTTTTGCATTTCAGATTCATGTTTATTTCTCCTATATTTTATCTTTATGTCTATTGCAGGTGATCAGTTTTTGTATTTTTTCTTTTGTATTATCCTTGTTTTTTGTATTTTTTTCTGCTCCATGTGAAGATCCCAGAGCAAATTAAAAATTATTTTCGTTGTTTTTTTTCTTTTCTTACTGTTTTATTATTATTTTACTGAATTTCTTTAAATTTATGAGATCAAAAGAACCATTTATGAGAATAATAGTCATTGAAGTATTGTTTTCCGTTTCAGCATCGATGGAAAATGAAGAGGATACCCTCCTGCTCTTCACCTCAGTTTTCCATCACCTTGGGAAGGTAAGAAATATATTTTTGTTTTTCATTTCCCGCTTACTTTTAGACGTTAACAAGGATTCCGATCATATGATTCCATTGGTTTTCCGTTCAAAGACATATTCTTATCATCCTATGTTTTAGTTTATCCTTTCATACTGCTGTGAATGTTTATCATTCAGGATAAAGCGTAGGTTAGCAACTCTTAATTTCCGATATCTTGAGAAGGTACGCATCAATTTTCAATGCATAAAAGTGTATTTCACTCACGTTCTTGCTACGAGAGGGATTCATAAAAGATCCTCCTCATTACGGTAACCCAGACCAATGTTCTTCCCTAAATCTGCGGAAAGATTCGTCCCCTCATGGATTCCATAAGCAAATCTTTTGTTTCCGAACTGAAAAAGTCGTTTTTCTTCTAATGCCCCCAATATCTTTAAAACAGGATATATCCCGCAGAGGGCACAAAACAACCCACGCATGGATCGCTTCCGAACGGCTCCCTTTCATCCCGAAAAATTTACTCGGAGAGGAGAAAGGGGCGGGAAAAATGCAGGAAGCAGAATGAATTAAAATAACGGAAGAGAAAAACGTGTTAAAAAATGCATGATGTAGACGGGAGACATAGGCTTCGGAAAATGGGCGACAGAGGGCGGGTCGGGCGGTCCGCCATGAAGGGAAGGGAAAAAAAAGGCGGGAAATAACGTCCGTGCATATATCTCTCTTTCCGCCTCAGAATTAAGAGGAGATACATCACAGGAAGCCTCAAAAAGAGTAGAGGGGTACGAGAGGGTCCCTCTGACCCTAACCCGGGCGACGGAATTGAGTCTCACAGGGACGAGGCTGGGAGGTTTCTCTATTGAAAATGTCCGGAAAAAACGTCGGGAAGAATCCTCAGGGTCAAGACAGCGAAAGAAACCGAATAAAATGAGCGGAAAGCTGGAATACGTTCCGACATTTGCTCTTAATGAGCGTCTTCGTTAGTAATAGTCTCCGAAGTCTTGTGTTTGCTTTGAATGATGGAGAAAAGGACTCGGGTCTCCAAGTAAATGAAGGCTTCATAATCCTGTTCAAGAAATGGAGTCAAATAGGGCTGAACACATTTCATTATACTTAGCTTCAAAATTTTAACCTGGAGTTTTTGGTGCTTAAATGTCTTTAAATTTGCGAAATTTTTGTTACGGAAATCTAACCGTATACATGAATATTTTTTTATTCTTACGGCTAGGTTAGGCCAAAGTGGCCTACACACCAAACCCCTAGAGTTATTATATTATGGTATTTCTAGTAATATTATATTAAGAACTAAAAATAGTTAACTTAAATCTAAAAAACAAAATCAAAAAATCTTAACAATCTATCAAACATGAGTACAAGAAAAATACTATACACAGCATAAAATATTGCAAATATAAACGATTACATATAAATAAATACAAATACATATATAATCAATGATTTGGGTTGTGGGGAAAAACTTCTCAACTGAAGGTTTATGGAGAAAAACCCACGATCAGGAATAACACCCTCAAAATGAGAGGGGCGAAAAGAAAACAGCGAAATCACAAATTTCGATATTCAGCTTATGATTCAGTAATCCTAGTCGATAACTAAGTAACAAAATTATTAAATTATAACGCCCTTGAAGATTTTTCTTTCATATCGAATGACTCGGTTTTGAGCTGGCTTGCCAACAAGGTTGTCATGCCAGCGCCCAGTTACATAAAATGATTTTCTCGAAAATGTTTAGTATGATTAAACATTTTTCGGTGTTTTAGTCATCTGCGACTAAGTGAACCTGAAATAATAATTATTATAAAATATTAATTATTTTTGATGACGAGGACGAAAATTTGCCATTCCCCATTATTACTTAAGTAATTATTTAAATTTTCATTTAACAAACTCCTCAGTGTTTTCGCCCACCAAGTCTAATACGACAAAAGAAATTGTCGAAAAGGGACTTAGTTAATAATTTAATAGCTATATTTTTATAATTACGAAAAACATTCACTTTTTTGCTGGGTTTTGAGGCTTCGTACCAACGAAAATCTGCCAACTTCACGTTTTATTTCAAACTTAAGAGGCACGTTTCTATGGAAAAACTCGAAACTCAACTAAATTGTATCGACAAGAGGAAGGTGTAGACAAATTTGAAAGACTTTGACGCCATAAAAATTAAGCTAATGCAAAAAAAAATAATCCCCTGCTAATAAATTGACCTTGTAGATATTGCCATCTAAGAAACTTTAGAGATCTAAGAAAGATCTCCTAAATTTAATTTAGCTATATCATCACTTATTTTGAATTCATCCTGGCGCAAATCTCTATTTCCTCGTATATTAAATTCTACTATTCCATCTATTCCTTGCGTAGTAATTATTATATGGTATAATGGTAGGTAGTAGAATAATGATATTTATTTAAAATGTGCGCCTAATGGACAGAATGTTAAAGACTGCCCCAACAATTAATTTACCTTAAGCCAGTTATTCCTTGTATATTTCTTAAGATATTCTACCAACATTACCAACTCGTAGCGGCTGATCAGCTGATATATTGACACCGCGATCAAATATATTTATTTTAATCACTTTCAGATCGCCGGTTCTCAATTCTGTAACTCTCTACCAGACTGTATCAAACATTCTAGCTCGGTGATTTTCATTATATAGCCATTTACGTCTCTCTAAATATTCACACCTCTTTATTCATTCGAATGTGAAACTATTACTTTCAACTATATTGTTGAAACCAAGACGTGACTACTAATTTTGTCATATTATTCTATCCTTACCTATTGTTTCGTACGCATATAATTTGAATTCCATTTTATTTCTTGTGAGCGTGAAATATTATCATGTGTATCATTGCTTTTTCGGTTTAGACATTTTTCTTCTTAAAATTAAGCTTGGACAATCAGTAGGCATTTACATATATTTGACAAATGTATAACATATATGAATTTCTTCTTTTTAACAAAATGGAACTTCATTATAAACTATGAGGCTTAAAAGGGCCATTTTAAGCTTTATCTGTAGTAAATTAAATTACGAATATTATTTTCAGTTAGATCGTTTAATGTGGCTCAAACGGCCTTTGGGAATTCACCATTAACTTGATTCCTCAATCGAAATCTAAGAAGGAATCACTACTTATTCTTTGTTATCATTAATTATACAGACAAGATGCAGGGCTTTATTCTGGCTGTAGGCCGCTTACGACCTGAATCATAAATTTTTCTCTGGCATTTTTCCATCCATTCAGCTTTGGGATACGAAAAAATAATCGTTTCTTCGCCTGTTTTCCTTGGAAACCACACCCGATACCAAACAACGAAACAATATCCATCCCAAAATTTAACCAAACGACCTGGGGCGAAAGCACGTCCCCTTTAAGAATCAAGGAAGAGGAAGCGAAAGAAAAAACAATGGAGGAGGCAGGGGCTAGAGAAGGACAGTTTTTTTCAGAAGCGAGAAGAAGAGGGCAGGGGCATAAAAGGCTGCGAGGGATTAGGGTAAGAGGGAAAGAAAAGGGAGATTGCCGGGGAGAAGGGTCGGTAGGTTCATCAGCGGGGCGAAGGCCAATTAGCCCCACTGTCCGAGGAAAAAGGGTGCCTGGAGACAAGACAGTGGAGACACAAAAAGGAACTGAAAAAGTAGCCCTCTGTGACCATTCAGGTGGCGCTGGGGGAGGGTGGAAAAACGTAGAGGGGTCTGCAGGAGGACTTGGGGCACGGATAAGCCCACCAGATATATCCGCAGGCACTTCCCCGAATTTATTGTCTTTTCAATTGCCGCGTTGTCGATGAGGGAGATAATTACTCATCCGTGGATTGGTCGTTTTTCGGAATGATGGCTTCTGATGCTACTTATCCGAGGGGGAAGAGAGACCTTTGCGCGGGGAGGGGGTGCTGAAATCGGGCGTAAATCTCCTGGCGGATATAACCGAACGATCTTGCTGACGTTGGGAAATTGGTTGTGATTGAATATGTGGGAAAATTTCATGAGCGAACCCTCGGCGTCCATGTCGCTTGCGGTTTATGGGCAGAATAAAAGCTGCGTTCAATCTGCGGGATTCTTTTTCTCAAAAGGAACTTTGCGACACGCATTAAACGGTGGAATTTATCATTATGATTTTCAGGAACGGTAAATAGTTGCTCCGGAAGATCTTACCGAATAGTGTGCGATATGTTTCTATAGTAGGCTAAAATCTCGAATCCTATATTTATTCTGATCTCGGTGTAGAGTCAATGTATACTTTCAAACGGTTTTTCTCGGACAAACAGATATAGGCATTAAATATCCCCATCCTCTCAATGTAGCAACGCAGCCTTCAACGCACTTCAAACACCCAAAATTCCACCTCCCTATCACCATAAATCTATACACTGCTTTAATTTTTTTACTCCCATATACATCATGTTATTCTCACGCTTTAGAGCTCCTCAAATTTGCACCACCTTCCCTAATTATCAATGTCAGGGTCGCAGATAAGTCCGAGCTAAATTGATTTTTGCCATATGTCAGAACATATTGAAAGTTCTTAATAAGTTACAGTGTATTGCATATTCTATTCAGTAATGTAGTATCCGTAATTTACCTCTCTGTCTGTCCAGATATTATTCATATAAGGCATTTCTCATTCTAAATACCCACAAATATATACTCACCTCTTCTAGACCATTCAATTCATGATTCAATTGATTTCAAGCAAATTTCTCTTACTCCACCTTTGCTACACGAATAAAAACACCAAGGATCCTTCTCACGTAGGACTGATTCCGGTTCGATTATACATACTGCAGAATGGCGTTCATTTAATCGTAAGTCAATTTTATTTCATCCATTGCAGGTTTTATTGCAATGATTAAATTAAAAACAACCTTGCTAGGAAACCAAAAAAAGTAACGTGGTAAGGTATATTGAATAATATTCTTGATTTGGTCATATTCGATTCGGAATGCGAGAATTTTGATAAACGCATGAAAAAATATAAAAAATATTTTTTCTCTCAATACGCTCCCTTGACAACTAACGTGACTGTTGAATCGAATCCATGCGCTTTCCTCAAAGAAAATATAGGGATTTAGCCCCATGCAGATTTAATAGAAAGAAGGTGTTAGTCCTTTTCCAATGAAAATTATTGCTGATAATTGAAGAATATAAAATTTTCACTGCAGATGCTTTCATAACTATCCTTGATAGGATACTTTCATACGTTTGACTTATTAGTTACTTTATTTGAAAA
>KZ308359.1:2961565-2998071 GCA_000376725.2 Ladona fulva | reverse complement strand
TAACGTATAACTGAAAATTTAACATAAGCTATAATTGTTATATATTTTACTAACAGGATATTTCGGAAAATGAATAGACAATTATTTCATTTAGTCACCAAAACTTGTATGTATAGCTTTCAATTTTGAAAATTATTTTATACATCATTATTATTAATATCATCATTGTAACTTCTTCTCACTTTTCGTGTTATTAGATCCAGGTTTTAACCACATCACATATCACATCCCAAGTCACATGTCTCTATGAATGTTTCTTTAATAAATAGTATTTATTACTCCTATCAATTAATAACTTAGAAAATGTCTTCTTGCAGAGTATAATTACAGATTTTTGGAGTAAAATATATGTTTTTGGGGGCAATTGCATATCACTGATGCAATGCAATGCTTTTGGTATAATAAGTGGTGATGATAAAATAATAGGAACTATATTTACCGATTCTAGATGAAACATTTATTTCCCCTTTTTTATAGTTACTAATACAAGAACTTTTGCGGAATAAATAAGCTTCATTTTCTAAAAATTCTTTATCTGCAACTCGCGACCGTTATCCATAAAACCCATGCGGCCCTTCAAATATTGCTGGTTATGCAGACCTGTCTTGTATCATGACACATGAAGTAGTAGGCACATACCTAAACAGTACATAAATGAAATCACGAAAAAACATTTACCGCATCGTCGGCAAAATGTCCTCTGCTAAATTCTACCTCGACTTTGGTCACAGAAGGATAAAGGTAACAGTTACGTATCATCAAATTTTCTCGCATCCGCAAAGAGCTCGTCCGGAGAAAATACGCCCACCAGAAACAAGTATTGCAGGCAATAAACTCAAATCTATTGAAGGTAACGGCGATTTCAATGCGATCGATTCGGATTCCCAGAGCAGAGCCAACGCTGCGAATCGTTTGCTATCTCCAATCGAGAAAAATGAAGGAAAAGAGGTACTCGAGCTAATTAGAGTTCGGATGGAAAAGAAGAGGCACAGATTAGAACGAGAGGCTCAAATGAGGGATTTGAAAAATAAATAAGCGAAGGGGACGATTAATTTTTCAGCCGGAGGAAGAGGAGATGCGTTCGGGACAGTGGGAATTTGTAATGAACTTTGAAAATGTCCGCTACGTACACCCTCGGGGTCGGATGCGACAGGATGGTGGGGAGAGGTGGGGAAAAGGGTGGGAAACACAAAGAGAGAGGAAATATCCATATTTTTGTGAATTGAGATTTCAGAATATCGTTCACAAATAAATTTTTAAGATCGATGTTACTTGACAAACGGAAAGGGGAAGGAATGTATTTTATCAAATACTGAGAAAGAAGGATTACATCCCTATCTTTTATCTAGTTCAAACAGAATGTAGAGGGGTCTTTCTCACTTTAAACACGTACTCTTCACGTAAATTATATGTACGAATTCATATATAGATATATTAATGGTAAAGTCTTTTTTTGGAAACAGGATCGCTCCAATAACATCTATTTTAATAACTATCATAACCTACAAATACATTCAACCATTACCTAACCAGAAAAACTCTGTTTTATTTTAAGCATGATTAAGCATTTATTACGATAGTCAGATGGCAGACATAACTCTTACATTAAATCTTAAATATTTACATGTGCAAAATGTTTAAAATTAATTCTAGTGGTAATTCTACAGTTTTTCGCTACCCTCTGTCAATCATAACAGTTTATGCATAGAAATATATATACAGATAGATCCAGAATCAACGCAAATATTCCCTCTCAAGCAAAAATTTAAGATCTATATTACTCGTATACAGATTTCCAATACAATTATATACGCGAGTATTGCAATATTATTATTTCTGGGGAAAATTCCAACCTTGGGGTTGGAGCGCTAGCACGTTAACTATTCCGCCGCCACGGACGGTAAGTAAATTTAAATGATTTTTAAACTTTCGTATGAGTAATCTCCCAATTTACCTGACGGATTGGAGATTCATATATTCATTGAATATGTAATTTGTGTATTTGACTATTAATCGAAAAATTGCCATTAATTACTTTTTGATTATTTTTTACCGTTCCTAGAAGAACACACCCTACAAAGATTTAAAAATTTGACCACACGCCAATAAAATTGTNTTTCATCCTTCGTTTAGCAATATGATGCAATCATTTTTGTTTTTATCTGGTTGTTAATCGTATCACTGTGCCCGTTTTCTATAATCGGTTAACTGAGTGCAGGCTTTGAATTTCTTTCTTAAAATGTGTTAATTAAACTTAAAGAAAATTTTTATATAATATTGGAAATTTTATCTTAGAGTCAAATAAAAAGTTTCAAATTCTCTCCGTCGTAAAAAAAGTTATTATAGATTTTGTAAGACAACTTCTTCTCGATAGTGGATTAACGTGCAGATTCGAACTTGATTTTATTATGAAGCTCTTCATAGACGTGTTCACATGTTATAACTTACGTTAGCTTCTACTTAGCAGTTTATTTTATTCTAATTTAAGTTCAAGAGAGCGGTTCCGCACACAGCGTCACAGATCCACCAGCAAATCCTGCCGGCTTTATCGGCATTCCTGTAATTCGTGTAATTACACTACTAAATCTGAAACTATTATCTCAGTCAAGGATAAGTACTTAATTATATTTTTTTTATTAAGGTAATAGTTGTCGAGATATAGGACACTGATTAAACACCAACCTGATAAAAAAAATCCTGGTATTATGTTGTTAAACGCTCTATCTAAATGTAGAAATTATCCTTCAAATTGCAACATAACATCACATTCAAGGGACCTCAAACGCAGCCCCGGACTGCATCAACACCCAGTGAATAAAATACAGCTTATATGCATGTTATAAATAAATTGTAATGCATTTAAATTCAAGAATAAAAGAGACTATCTCAGTCATGACTTAGTGGATTTCCTTCATTACAATATGAAATAAATATCTGTATCGAATAAGTCTATAGCTCCTCAATTATCACGGTATATCGCATTATTAAAGCTGTTTAATTACGTGAATAATGCGTAGACTCGACTGAGTTACCGCACTAATTTAATTCAAAACCTTATCTTTATCTGCAAGTTTCACATCGATATATTTTTATCAGTAAAGAACATTTTGGCCCTGTGGATAAGGTCGCATTCCGGATATAGTCAATGTGATCATCCTTGAATTGCTGGTAATCTGTTACCAAATAAACAAGGTAATAAGGGAAGCTCCGATGAGAGCCATTATGGAAACAGTTTCGCAACCATTGAGCTTTATTCTTATTGGGAAACATTTTCTTTTCCTTTCCAAATATAGAAATAAACCTGTAGTATAGTTGCAATTGAAATTTACGCAACATCTCTGTCACGTGTTTTCCGCATTGGTGGGCACCACCTCATTAATTTTCGAGAAAAATGGTCCGAATTTCAGCCTTTTATTGTACTTATTTGTGTTTAAAATATTGTATTTTAAATCATTACGGAGCAAGGAAAACTTTTTTCCATTTCATAATGAAACTCGTTCCTTACTTGCAACAAATCACAAAATGTAGCCACATTTAGTACCTGAATAACGTGTTGAATGAAAATACTTTCTCCAAATTATATTTTGCGGTAGACTATTTCCGCGGACGACGCCGAAGGCGCTCTCGTAATTCAAAAAACGTATTTCTACACGTTTCTCCGATGTAATAGCTTTGTAAGGGAGAAAAATGGCAGAGAAAGGGACTTGGAAAACAATTTACCGCTCCTGTCCCTAAGGCATTTTGTGGAATTGTTGGTAGGAAAAGAAACAGCAAGGATTAAGCAGGTGCTTAAAAATAAAACAGCGAAGTAAAAGATTCCGTTTTAAATACACTCCATTTTCATCACGCTCTTAACGTTCAGATTTTAAAAGACGCTCTGAATCAAGAAGTAATCTTCGCGGGAATTTCATCACCCGTATTCACATCGAGCGAGTTAATAGAAATTCGAAAAAATTAAGAAATACAGATGTTGTTCAGGATTTTAAATTATTGAATGGAATGCGTCGAAATAGACTTAAATCTTTCTCGTTTGCAAAAAAAAATCTTTGCATTTACGTTCATACACATTACGCTCGAACAAATTTCGACAAAAATCTTCTTCGTGAGTAATTAACCAAATATATTAAAGAAATGTCAGCTCAACCTTAGGTTTCTGTTTTTCCATTTGGAATAATACTCGTAGCTTTTTCGGTAACAAGTCATTAAAAATATAAAGCAAATATATTGCTTCATAGTCGAACAATTTTACATCCTTGATCTTACGGATATTGACTCTAATCCAAGATATAATTTCTTAGACGATCTCACATTATTCCCTGCTTTTTGCATTTCCTTAATTTCTTCTATATTATTTGCTCTCTTCTGAAATAATTGTTATATCAGCTTTCTCTTCATGCGTAAATTTCCTTTCGTGAACGATATCAGTAATGTGACATCTAAATAAATAAAGTCTTTATTTTGGGCGAAATTAAGACTGTAAGGTTTCCGTTTCCATTTAACCCATCGTCAATATAACATAGGTCTAGTTCATAAGCAATAATAAAAAGTAATTGTGGATCAAAAGAACCATAATGAAACTTAGGAAAAAGTATAATAACAATAATAAATCGTCTTTCTTTACGGGCGAGATTGAGACTAATTAGTCTCTTCTTACATCTAACCCTTATCCGTATCCGAAGTATCCAAAGTAGGAAGACACCCACAAAGAAAGGGGTATGAAAAACCTGCTCAAATCTACTGATAATAATAATTACAAGAGAGTGAAGCTAATACCCTTATAACCTGGAAATGAACAGATGGTCAAATAAAAGTAAAAATCAGAAACATAAAACGTTACAAATAAAGGATACTACCAATGAAAAGCCACTATGAACGTACATAAATATTTTCTATGAACTGTCGCCTAAATGCAAAGGAAATTAATAACAATAGTATATAAACGTATACACTATAATAATAATTAGTATTTACACTTGTAGTCACTATGATTCACTCAATGTTCAATATCAATAGTTCAAAATTAAAAATGTCGGAGACGCACACAAAGAAATAATTATAAATAAAAATCCCTCTAACACAGCTAGTTGAAGGTAAACAATTTACTGTACAATTTACTCACTTGTGATGGTAATCCATGGCCTTTGCTTCAGTTTGTCACTTCCTTATCGTGATAAAACATCCTTTCATTCCGAATTAACCTATTTTACTCCTATTCCACGCAGCAAGAAACTGATCTTTCTTTTGACTGCTCACTTCTCTTATCCAGCAGAACAAAAGCCTACGTTATCCTTAATAGAGATAAAAAAAACTATTACCTTTGTGTTCTCCACTGCATTCCATTTCTTCCAATTAGTCGCTAATTAACTCTGTGAGTATTACTTCCTGCTCTTGCCTTAGACACAGCAAATGCGACATCTCTTTGCGTTGTATTTTCTTCACCACACCCAAGTCGCCGGTTCAAATATCCGCTACGGCTTCGCATAGAGTATAACACATTCACCTCTTTTAAAGGCTTTCCTAGTTCAAAGGTTCATGTTCCTTTATTTAAACTC
Source organism: Ladona fulva (assembly GCA_000376725.2). Lineage (NCBI taxonomy): Eukaryota > Metazoa > Arthropoda > Insecta > Odonata > Libellulidae > Ladona > Ladona fulva. The sequence continues at coordinate 2,992,519 of KZ308359.1, read as the reverse complement.
ACGAAGATCTTCCAGAATCCTGTTTTCCCTTCCAATGGTCTCATAACTTATTCTCTATGTAAAGAAATGCTCTTCATTATACCTAAATCTTGGTGTATGTGATACGGTACCCCGGTATATAATAACTGAATTATTTAATATCGAATTTCTTATCATAGATAGTTTGATGAAAAAATTATAGATCTCACAGATAAACCAAGTTACATCAAATTTTTGCATGTTTCATCCTTCGTTTAGCAATATGATGCAATCATTTTTGTTTTTATCTGGTTGTTAATCGTATCACTGTGCCCGTTTTCTATAATCGGTTAACTGAGTGCAGGCTTTGAATTTCTTTCTTAAAATGTGTTAATTAAACTTAAAGAAAATTTTTATATAATATTGGAAATTTTATCTTAGAGTCAAATAAAAAGTTTCAAATTCTCTCCGTCGTAAAAAAAGTTATTATAGATTTTGTAAGACAACTTCTTCTCGATAGTGGATTAACGTGCAGATTCGAACTTGATTTTATTATGAAGCTCTTCATAGACGTGTTCACATGTTATAACTTACGTTAGCTTCTACTTAGCAGTTTATTTTATTCTAATTTAAGTTCAAGAGAGCGGTTCCGCACACAGCGTCACAGATCCACCAGCAAATCCTGCCGGCTTTATCGGCATTCCTGTAATTCGTGTAATTACACTACTAAATCTGAAACTATTATCTCAGTCAAGGATAAGTACTTAATTATATTTTTTTTATTAAGGTAATAGTTGTCGAGATATAGGACACTGATTAAACACCAACCTGATAAAAAAAATCCTGGTATTATGTTGTTAAACGCAGGATTAAACATTCTAAAATTTGGTGCAACTTGTTTTCTATGGGATCCCTAAATTATTTTATCCAACTTCAAACTCGAACATCTATAACAAGGAATCCGACCGCAGCTGCGCGCAGTGCTTCACTTGGTTTTCTTCTTCTCTGGCCATCGACATCTACGTAAATACCTTGCTCACCGCCTTTCGGCGTCTGGCAAAATAAAATATCTACATATCCATAAACACCTTTTCCATAAGCACTTTGTCAACTGTGAAAATGGAATGTAAACCGGAATATTGGCCTTTTATTCTCACTTGATTTCCAATTATTCTTTAATTCGACCGCCGAATAGAGATTGCAATTTTCAGTTCTATTTTTGTATTCTTTATGAACGAAGATACGAAAACATAATACAGTTCTAAAGACATACACACAAAACCGATTTAGACGACGATCAAGAAAATATAATATTATTTGTACAAATATAAAATTCCTATGAATTCTCTAAAGAAGTTGAGATAAACGATATGAAACTGTTATTTCATAAAGTTCAGGGCTTCCAGGAATCATCTCTAGAATTTGGTGGGAATGAATTAACGTGTATTTGCTGCAAACAACACTCGATTGCTGTTTGCAAAGTTACATGGTTTCTTCAAGGAGAAACAGATATACAAAATGTCTGACTAAACCGGGATTTGTACCCTGATCTTCCACTTGCAGAGCTGCTGCTCTATACAATTGTGCTACCTTGCATTCAGACAAGCCGTTTTGTAGACTGCATGTTCGTTTCTTCTTGAGAACATTCCTTACGTATTATTTTTACACTTGAAATACATTTCTCTCGATTTATTTAGGATTGGAAATAAAATCGCGGAAATATTGCAGGAGGTGTTTGAAGTTAGTCACAAACTGACTCATTTTTTTTTTGTTATAAATAATTATTTGTTTTATTTTTTACACCGCTAGCTGTTAAATTAATGTGTTAAACATTTGCATCATTCAGTTTGTTTACTGTGCGACCAATGGGATGATATGTGACTATCACCATCGTCACAAATGGCACTAGTCAGGAAGAGTGCCATTCACCCTCTGCTTCATCTGTTGGTACGTTTGTTTTTGTGACCATAAATGAACTCCATAGTTGACCGTACTAGGTACTCAAAAGTAACTCTTTTCTTTTCCTTCGACGCTCTTAAGTAATGATACTCTCCGAGAAATCTTGCAATTTAAGCAGGAACCATCAGGTCTGATGATTATGTGATACGCCGAAACCGTGGTCGCTTTTTAAATTTCATTTGGTGCACGTAAACGTTTGTTTTTTATCCATGAATACGTCACCAGATCCTACCGCAAATTAATATATATTACAGTGAATGCTCTTAAATATCCTGTAAATGTATCCTCATTTGTTCTTACTTTATCGATATTTCAGAATTTTCTTTTCCCTATAGGCTTCATAATAGCAGATATTTTCTCTATATGTTTTCATAGACAATCAGAACCAGCGCGATTGTTATCATTTATGCAAGTAGTATATTTGTCATACATTTGAGGGTGGATCCCAGGAAAAATATCCTTCGTCCAATTTCAGCCATCTTATGCAGGCAAAAAACGGGAGAAGAGTTCCTAATAAAAAAGCACCGCAGGATATCAAAGATAGGGATACTTGAGGCATGGCTAAGTGTTGGTTACTCTTGACTGAAGCCATTTTCCCCATTAACTTTAATGTCAAATACCAATGAATATTCAAACCTACACTTTCATGGCTCCTTGGCTTCGTCTTCGATAATTGCGAAGTGTGAATGAGTTACATGTTGTTGGTTATACAAATCAGCCTTTAGGCCGATACAAGGCTCGCTAAAAGAACTGATACAGGCCTATCTTATATCGACAGCTTAAGATAACAAATTTCATCGGAGAGCGATGCTGGCTTTTGTAATTCAGAGAAAATGTTTCTCAATTTCTTTAAAATTGGAAATCATGTCACAGAAATCACGAAGTTGTTCAAAATTCGACTAATTTTTGGCCAAATTTACTCGCAAATATGAAATAAAATCAAAAAAGTGAAAATATGGAGAATTTCCTAAGCCTTGTACTATAGTATGCTGTAAACTAACGAGGCACAAAGTATGGTGTAAGATTATGAGACAATGTTTAGATCAAAATCGACAGTTATTGCTCAAATGTCACTTTTTTCGTTTCGAGAAGAGAACGCCCTCTGCATATCAACCAAATTAAAAGGAGGTACATGTATTCAGGTTCAGAAGCTGACAGTCGGTGCAAATACTTCTCGAGCGTAATTAATTTTCTGTAATTTCTAAATTAATGTTGTGCTTTCAAATTTAAATANTGAAACAGTATAAAACTATCATATTAAGATCTTGCAGAGTCCTAAAGAGGACTCGTCTGCAAGTGCCTATTTTTAATAATAAAATTCATTGAAAATAATAAACTTCTTATTAGATGATTTGAAAATTCACAGCTAAATATATACTTGTATAAGTAGCAATAACTGTAATATTTTTGTAGATCACAAACATAGTCTAGCAAAATATAAGTTCAAAATTACATATGTACATATAAGATAGAAAACATACACATACATATAAAAGTGATATATAAAACTTACAAAAACTTATAATATTAACTCTCAATAGAAATAAAGAAAATACAATAGAACTCACAAAAACATAATATTAACAAAACAACAACCAATTTTTAATTTCTTTTTTTACAGTTGATAGTTTATCAATTAAGTGCAGATTTCTTGGTAACTCATTAAAAATTATAGGTACCATTATCTCTAGTCTTTGTTTTCCATGATTATTGTAATATTTGGGAATTGTATATCTTACCTTAGGCCTTTTATTCATATTATGAGAAGAAATTTGTTTAGATTTATATCTGATTACTTATATTACTTACTTTTAACTTACTTACTTACTTACATCTAACCCTTCGTCATACAAAGTATGAAAGAAAGAGGCAGCATGAAAAATAGAGCACGGAAGAAAACTACTTAGTAAGTTTAGAAACCTAAGTTTGCCCTTAGGAAAAAATACACCACAGCAGGAAAACACCCACAAGAAGTGGTGTGTGAAAAACCTGCGAAACCTACTGATAGTTAGCTAAATTATATATGTGAATATATGGGAAGTACTCTGCTTCTACTTAGGACCCTTCCCTATCTCTTCATTAGTTTATCATTCGCCATACCTTATGTTCAAACACGCGATCGTCAAAAGAAAATCTCGAAGTGCTGGATTAGCCTCAATATAACGCAACCGAATCCAGGAACGCAGGAACCCTGCAGGTAAGCAAAAATAAGAGTTTCTGGTACGTCTGGTCACCCCATCTTTAACTTAGGCCCAGATGTAAGGCTTCTGTGGGATATGGAACCATTGAAGACGCTCTGCATTCTTCGAGTGCTACGGATTACTACAGCGAAGGAGCCGTAGAGGGACAAATAAGTGAGCAGGGTGTGATTCAAGGCGGCGGATAAATCGGCAGCGGATGAGTCCCGGAGAGAAAAAGTTCTTTTTCAACTCCTTTGACGTATTCTTGGAAGTGCTCCAGCTTGGCTCAGGGGCCTTATTCAGCGGCTCTTCCTTCACCTTAAATCTTTGGCGCCGACCCTAAAAACTTCTCTCAGAGTCCTGGATATTTAAAGGTGTAATAATCATAAGGATCCTCAAAAGGGGAGTCGTCGTGGATAGGACGGGACGAAAGGGTTCGGTTCTTTTTTCTTCTCCTTTCTCTCGCTGAAGGAGGTCGAGAAACCCCTCTATTGGAGTCCGCGATAAAGTGTTCGGATCCCTTGATAAAAGGTCCGCCTTCATCCTTTGGTTGCGATTTATGACGACGAATGAATTTGAATATTCGATTCCCATCCGTTTCGTGCGCTCGGGAAGCTGGATCTTAATGCGATCCGTCCCCGGCGAAAACATGGAAAAAATGGAAACTTTGGGGGGATGAATATTAAATTTCGTGATGGGTTGAGGACGGCGCCATGATAGATTTGTTCTCGTTATCTTTCTTCGTGATTCACTCCCTATGATTCGACGTAAAGCATGAATGAAAACATGCCTGCAGCAATTAAGTAGGTCGAAGGAACATTAAGAAGGATGTTGAAATTTTTGGCAGCTGCTTCCAAGAATCATCGTAAAAAGAACGTTTTTAATTAGCTACGTCCAACTCGCCGCCAGCGATCCTCACGTAGCCTTACTTTTATTTTTCTGTGGCATTAAATTCGTGGAATTATAGGTATCGTAACTATTATAACTAATGAACTGATTTAATAACGTCATAAATGTATTAAACTACTATTCATCGTATCCCTGGGAAAGGCTTGCATACCTGAAGGAATTATAGGTACCCCTAATGGTTACCTCTGTCTTAAGGAATACTAAAATTGGAAATGATTAAATAGAGTAATTTTGTAACGTTGTTAATTAGTTTTATCCAACTCGCTGCCAACGATTCTCACGTAGCCTTTGCGCGTACTCTTATTTTTCTATGGCACTCAATTCCTTGTGACATCCCTAAAAATATCATAAACGTCTCTCTCTTTCATCTGAGTACTAAAATATGTTGGAGGATAGTTTTCTTGACCCTAAATTTATAATACCAACTTTAATGCAACTAAAATGTATCCAGAGTTACACAGTTTTCCTTCATTGATAAGAACAGTAATAATATATTGAGCAACATGAATATATGTAGCTGATTACTTCTAATAAAATATGAAATAAATTTTCAGTTCAGTCAACTTTCATGAACTTTCCGAGAGCTGGATGATTAAGATTAGCAACTTAGAGTATTTTCTTTTATTTTACAAAAACATTCTACTTTACTTACGAAATTACTTTCTAAAGCAATGAATTTTCTTTTCATTATTGACCTACCAGTTTTCTCTGACATAGCTTTGTTATTTCAGTCAATACCCTCTCTTCTGTCGTCACCTCCTGCACTTCCTCGTACGTTTTACTGACAACCCTAACTAAAATTCGTATATTTATATTTGTAGCGAATTTATGTGGACATGTCCCCTTGATGATGAGGGGAAGTAGTTGCGTTGAGAATCGAAATGTTTGATTTTGATGAAGCATCGTTCCGTGGTAATTGAGTTTAACTCAGAGGAAATATAATGTAAGTAATAATCTTAAAAAAATTGTTAGCTAAAAACATTTTATTTGTGAACGCTAATGTTGTCATATTTCTATTTCATGGCAACTAAATATTTGCTTTCTTAGATAATATACATGATCAAGGGAGTTCTTTAATATCTAACTCCGTTAAAATCCTCATAAGTATTTAAATCTGACTCTCGGAATCCATTAGCTATATTTTTGCCATAATTTTATGGTTTTAGAAGCAGGGCAAAACAAGGAAACTTCGTCTTTATGTCTGTCTTACGCTCTTCCTCATAAGCATAGGAGGAGTGAAGATAGAGGAAGTAACTGAGTTATGCTAGTTTGGTAGAGTAATTGAGAAAGGTTACAGCCACTCCTCGGAAGTAGATATGAGAATAGCTGTAGCAAAGAAAGCCTTTCAAACAAAGATAAATGTCCTGGTAAAAAATAATATTGCTATTAAAACCAGGAAGAAATGTTTAATAAATGCAAATCATATAAAAAATGTAGAGTATGGCTGAGAGGAGGAAAGGTTTGAGGTTATGGCTGCAACGACAAGGCATTATGCCTTTAGGGAATGAATGAATGCATTTCTTCAAAGTTACGCCTATCCATTTTGTCTATATTTATGTAGACATTGAAGGATGAGCATCCATAAATTATTCCGAATCAATTGCAAGCCTACAAAGCTCTGCTTTCCGAACACATTCAGTTTTACTTGAAAATTCGGTTTTCATCTTAGCTTCCCATATTTCAAGTTTACTTGTATTGAATTATGGAACATTCAAAATTACTAAAAGGTTGATGGAATACTGTTTTCCAGTAATTATTTGTTGATTTTATAACTCCGGTTCCAATCATCTTAACATTGGCCATGCTCATGCTGGTTGGTTAAATTTATATACTAACTACAGGATCCACTAGATCCAATATAGCCCAAAATACTTCGTAGTTCAAAAGTATTGAATTTTCATTTAATTGTGTATAAAATTATTTAGAAGTAAATGCATACTCACGAAGGCTAAGTAAGAAAATTGCCTTATATCAAGTAGAATTTTTAATAAGTTTATTTCACTTCAGACATTAATACAAAAAGTCAAACAAAAGGAAAATCAGTTTCATAAGTAATATAACTATTTTAACTTTTTTGTATTCATCTTAACCGCTTAAGGTCAGAGATATAAGCCACCCACCCATTTCCGCCCATTAATTAACGTTTAGACAAGTCTAGTGGATCTTCTTGAGACGTAATCCAGGGTTTGCTCCCTTCTAATCCTACGGGATGCACCGGGGGCACTTGGGGCTTACCGTACCTTAGGAAACTTGTCCCCTCGTGTCACGGTACGGAACCTCGCGGTTCGCGGGACAGAGCTGAATAGGGTTGTACCAAGCCCCCATACCTGAGTACGAGAGTTTTTCCCTAGTAGAATAAGCTTGGAACCTTGAAAATAAAAATGATGCACAAACTGATCTCAATATGAACAAGGTTAGTATGAAGAAGCCATCGAGTAGGAGACAAAATTTTCAAAAATTATGAAAAACTAACGAAATCTTAAGCATTGGGTTCCTGAAAATGTAAATACTGTGACGTGCTTCAAAAATTAATTGCATAACACTGAGGCCTCGAAGCAGTGGTTTCGGTACCCCCCCGGATTTTCAATGGGTTATCGGTAAGTAATCCAATTAGCTACATTAAAAAGCCACTGTAAAGTTAGCTGAAATAACACTTCAATACTTCACTTCAACAATAACACAAATAACACTTGTGAAAAACACTAAATTCGCTCAACAGTACCAGCATGGAATTATAGGGAACGTAACTAATATAACTAATGGAATGATTTAACAGCGTAATAAATTATTTAAACTGCAATTCCTCGTACCCCTGGGCAAGTCGTGCGTACCCAAAGTAATTACAGGTACCCCCGTTGCTATTCATATATATCAAAAATTTTTGATCGCCATATCAGATAAACACAACTTATGACAACTATGATAAAGATGTCCCCCCTGATTGAAATACGATCTACAACCTCGTAATTTAACTTACTAAAATTGCCTTGATAAATTGGATTCTGTCAATTGAAGTGGATTAATTGGTATGCATTGCAATATCATCTTATTACCCAAAGGGAAAATACTATCCGTGTAAAATTTTATCATTACTTGCCAATGAATGTGAAAAAAACTTCTAGCTATCATTCAGTGACACTTGGGAAAAGAAAAACTGAAAAAAACATGAATAATTGAAAGCCAGAGACGAAGAGTAAATTTTTCGTGAAATCCATCCATATTTTCAAAGAAGAGTGGAATTTTATGTGTCATTCTCGCAGTTTCTTCTAAGCAAAATATCCCAGAGAAACAATCTCAATTTTTGTGAGCACTGGAATCCGATTTAACAAGATAACAAAAACCGTTGTCTAAAGGAATTCTTGAATGTGACATATTTTATTGAACTAAATGTGTTGAGAGATAGAACCTTTCTGCTTCTTTCTGTCTTGGTTTCTTGCGCATTTAGCGAAACTGCTGTTTTCCCTTGACGGTGTACTTCTGAGTAGTCTTTCTCCTGTATTGTTCGCGAATTGATTCCTCAATTCACTCCATCATTGACTCCATCTTTTCTCTGCTTTTCTTCCTGGAAAGTCTTACACCTGGTCTTTCGCTTTATTCTACTAGCTTATGTCACACATTTCTATCCCTACTCTCCATTATTTGCAAAGTGTTAATTTCATGCACCGTTTCTTCAAATGACTACCTTCCCGTTCCGCACAGTGTTTTAACTCTTCTTTCTTTTTCATCCCGTCAGTATTCCAATCTTTTATATCTGAACTCTGCATTCTTTCCATCGCATGTCATCGGCACATCTTTATTTTTACATTGGTCGCTTGGGACAACCTTTTTTCTTATTCGCATCGGACTTTCAGTCGTACGCCTTAAAATACGCGTACGCCAAAATTTCCACGACCTTATCCGTATCCTATATTCTCTTTGGTGTAGCAATACCACTGCAATTCCTTATTGGAGTTTAAGGGGTGGTCCGACTAAATGTAACGACCTTGTACATCTGAGGATTCACATAGAAAGAAATTATGCTAATCAGCTATGTTCGCTATCCTTGTACCTTTTTCCACATACCACATGGAAGAGATCTCCTATCTGAGATTTCAGCCTTCCAAGGGTGGTTATCCTTCGAAGATTTATCACCTTTTGTGATAAATGTGGAGTATTTTTCATCATTCTTCATCCAACGCTTGAAATCTAATTGTACGATATTATCTTTAAAATTTAGTACACGGTACCAAATTTAGATCAACTTCCTATTATTCTTATTCTTCATCTATCTTTGTTTTATTCAACTATTTTTTGTAACTATTCAACTTTAATTCAATTATTCCTTCTAATATGGATCGGCACTTCTACTTATTCTGGTCTCACCTACGTGTACTGCGTCCTTTCTAATTATCACTACGTCAATAAATGAGCAATTTCTAGAATTTGATAGACAGAAAAAGAAATGTCTTCGGTGAAATTGAGAAAGGATTCCTCTCCATGGTTCACCTATCTCAAAATTAAATATTTCTGTTCCTCTGATTTTTTTCCTGTCAATCCTATCCCTATCAATCCCATTAGTATTTCTCTAAGTCTCTTTTTTCCTCTTCAAATTATCTTTATTCACACTTCTTATTATTCTTTTAATATTGTAGTAGTAGTGGTACTGTTAAAAGTGCTTCCTCAGCTGTTATTATTGGTATGTCTATAATGGAAACAGGAGTAGCCCAATTATATCCATGTTATAATTACTACTAACACAAACAACCATTCCATAATATGATAAATCCGAATAGCCGGGACTCGAACCGGGGACCTTGGAGTTAGAGCGCTATCCCGCTAATCATTTCTTAGCCCCTTCTATAATTCCTTGCTAATATTTCTAATATCAGTCCGTTACTTAACTCCTATTTCTTGCTGGTAAGTTTTGAGACAGAGCAACAGCATCTCGCATTCCACCCAAAATCTTTTAAAATCAGAAAAATCTCCAACGAAAGATTTCCCCGAGCATCACCGTAGGATGCAGATGCTTCCAAGAAAGAGATAAGAGATATTATGGAAAGAAATGGGAAATTCTTTCACCCCTCATGGAAAATCGCTCGGTGGTCTTCACGCTCGAATATTTCCCTCGAAGAATTGTACCAGACAGCGGTGAAAAATCGCATAATAAGGCTGAAGTATTCATCTTTTCTATGAAACCGGTTATCACGCAGCAATCTCCCACGCGTTCAGAAATTCCTTGTCAAAGAGCTCAGAACTCCCCTATAAAAGACATCAAATCTCTCAAAGAAATCTCCAAATCCCGAAAACCTCTACTTGAATAAAAATACCTCCCATACGAACTTCGGCGCCGAGGAGCGGAAAGAATGGGAGTTAAAAAGAGTACCAGAAACTAGCGATGAATGGCATTAATCTATTTTGTAAGGCTATTCAGGCCCTTTGAAATCCGTGAATTGAAAAATAGCTGTGCTGATGATACTTCCCCGGAAAAAATTGTGAAAGAGTAACGCAGACGTGAGTTAATTCTTCAGTGGATTAAGGGAGGAACTCGGTAAAGATTAACCCAATAGTATCTGAATAACTTATTAATGATTCAATAAAAGCGGTAAAAATGAATTTAAATGTACTAATAGGAAGATTTTTTAATCTGCATTTTCGTGGATTAAATTGAATAAGTACAAAACATGTAATATTGAAGGAATAGTTAGCGAGAACGTTCTTTAGACGTAATGGAATAAGAACTTATAGGGATTAGCAGTAGATTTTTGTGAGTAGCCCTTTATATAATGCATATAAACGAAGCAAGTTGATTATTGGAATGACAATAAGAAGGGAGCTACTGATTTTTTGTAGTGTGTTTCCTGCAGGAAAAAATTCCTAAATTTCCTAAAGAAAAAAATTTAAATGTACAATTAAATGGAGAATTGATATTCAATACAAAACAATGGATCATCTATACACGTATATCAATATTCGTGTGCCATCTATCAGGCCTGTAATAGTTAATATTCGTACAAGAATATGCACAAATGAAGAGTACTAATATACTAATGAAATAGGGCAGTACATAATGCTATCTTAGAGAATAATTTTAAGAAGGTAATTTGTAAGTTTTTATTTTAACGATACATTGAGTAATGTAGAAGATACGAACAACAGTTTGAATGGATTGGAGAGATTGAAAAACCAGACCAATCGGACTGAAATAATCCGTTCAGCTTACCCACCTATTCACTTTCCTTACTTTAGGAGAGTTCTTGGGAAGAATGAAATCGTAGCATAATATTATACAGTAAAGAAGAGTAGACAAGATCTATCTCGTGATAAAATTAATCTTCTCTAGCGAGATCTGGTGGAATTCCATTATAAATGAAATAATAAATATAACTTATACTTATCAGAGAAGATTAATTTTATTGGGATACGGCCACTCAAGCGAAACTGTACCGGAAGCTCTTTGTCAAACAACGTTTGATTTCCCTCAAGATCTTCTTTAACAGCCAGTGCCTCAAGTCTCATCTTTTCCCGACATAAGAGAATATCAGGGCTAAAGCAACCTCTGCAGCAGCCAAGCAAGCTATTCACGCGGCGAAGTTGATTTAAATCAAACAGGAACTACGCCATTGGTACGCGGTTCGTAACAACATTTCCTATTAAGTTTTTCTCGTGACATCTTCTTGAAAACAATCATTCTTCCAATTTCACTCCTACAGTCCTTCATTCTTCTGCAAAAGGCTTCAATTTAGACACCATAGAGAAATTTCATATCCTTCATCACCTCCATCATTCACATTCGCTAGCCAATGAACATCTTTTTACAGATAATCCTTCAAATCTCTTAACTAGCCTTTTTCCCTCATTACCACCTCCACCAACGGTCAACTTTTCTGCTGGACCTCCCCCTCCAACGTATAGCTCCAACTGATGACTCCTACATGTCTCCCAAGACCCTTCCTCGCCCCTTTTTTTCCTTTCCCCGATTTGTTGTCCCTTATATCCCTATGTCTCACTTCTTCTTTTACATTCCTAATCCTGACGATGAACTGAAAGATCGAAACAATAAGTTACAAAGCCAAAAAATATATTGTGGAAAAGTTTGTTATATTTATTATTTCATCTATGTTGTGAGTTACAGAGAAACTTCCCTTAAATCTTAGTGCAAGGATTTCCAACCTGCGTCTGAGAGTATTTTCGTACCCCTTGCTTTTGTATCGTAGCATTTTTTAACAAATCGCATTGCTTTGCGCCACATATTTTCGAGTTCGCGGGTACAGTTTTATTCTCCGGGTCCAATATATTAGCCGCATATTACGGATGGAGCCTGACCAAAGTAAAATAACGTGGCTCTCTAACATTTTACTTGGGTCTACCAACAATCATGGTACTAATTCTTATTGTATAAAAAGAATCCTAAGAGTCTTGTCCATACTACAACCCAAGGAAACTGAGTTGACACAGAATCTTCTTATTTTAAGCATTGGCATTCATTCAGAAAATTTTCATTTGATCATAAAGGGACAGCTACAGCTTGGAATTACAAATCTTTGGCTTTGCTAAATATCAAGATGAACAATGTTTTTGACATTTGCTCATGATGTGATTTCGATGCTATTCCAAAGTGCAAAGCAGCAATCGAAAAGGGATCAAATAGATGAAATGTACTAATTATATACCTAATTTTTTAACGCTTATTCTGAATCCTCTCATGAACACACCTCAATAAAATCGGTGCTGGAAGGCGTAATTTCGTAGAAAGACATCGCCAAATAGAAATACTTGTGTAATTGCGTGCCTTCAGGTATATACAATTTATGAACCTGAGATGTAAATTTAATGTAAATTTACATTTCAGGTTTGTATGTTAATGTAGTCTACATTTAAAATGTACATGAAATAAAAATACATGTTTTCTGTATGTGAAGATGCAAGCACGCTTGCAAAACCGGTCATGCTTTAAAGTATCTGTATTAAACTGCTAAATCTTTCCTTCCTAACTTTTCTTCGGCAATTATCACATAAATAATAAGTTTTTCCCCATATTACATCAAACACTCCTAACAGCAGTTTCAAATTCACAGGTACCATTCTCTTTGGTTTTCTGATTCACTGTTTGATGATATTTACTTCTCAGAACAAAATTCATCTCCGGCATTCATCGTGTATTTTTTCCTTATCTGAAATTACTTTGAATTATTGATCTTTCGTAACCAAACTTTCTTACATCTACGAAAAGCTGTATTCATGCTCGGGTTCTTTGTGATATCTCTTTTAAATTTATCATCACTTTGATGTAAAATGAATCATCAGTAAGAATTCTTTCACTCGCTTCAAGTTTCCCTGAGTGAGTTCTTCACAAACGCTCTGTTAAACGGTAGACTTCTTTCGTAAGTATTCCATATTTTTGAAAGTTCTTTTAAATTGCGGATTATTTAAAAGAATCAAAGAGCATTCTGTTGCTCCGCGAATTAGCCAAGGTAGCTGAAACCAACGGGGAAAGAAATGAAGGAAAGAGATATTTTTTATCATCATCGGAGCAGGAAACCGAAGAAAATGCGGAAAATAAGGAAAACCTCTAATAAATTTCCGCCGAATTAATTGGAAGGGCTAACGTCAGTGAAATGTGGCTCCGAAAACGTATGAATGGAAATATCGAAAAAGTTTGTGGCGGGAAAAGAAGGAAATAAGGCCTCTCTTGGAAGCATTGTCCAATGAAATTAGATAAACGGAGAATGAAACAGGCGGAGAGAAAGGAGTCGGAATTTTTAAAGACATCTGAAAATTCTATGACGCTCTTTGATTCTGAAAACATGAAGAGCGACGAAGATAAGGGAACAGTGAAGATTGAATGGAATAAAGAAAGCTTTGAAGGGAAGTGGGAAAAGAATAAGCTATTGTATTTGGCTAAGCGTTGGCTTTTTAGTCACTCTCAGTGATAACTACATTTTCTAAAATATCCGACCTTGTGGCACTTATGTACACGATCTTTTAATTAACTTTTTGGAGTTTATGAATCCCAGTAGTTGTTTTAGGTTTATTACCGTTGGTAAATAAAATATTAATTAATGATTATTACAAACTCTTATTAAAGAACTAATTATCTTCCAACAATAATTATAAAGTAAATTTTAAAGGTATTTTATTGAAATTTCGGAGGTGGAGTTTTTCGTTAGAACTTATTAAATATAAGAAGTTAGGATGTGAAATACCGAGGCCGTTTTAAGGAAAATNATTTTCTTAAGTAACTGAGTTATTCGCACTTGCAACGTAAATTTAATAATCTCGTCAATTATTTTTTCTAGGAAATTATAATATTTAAGAAGTATTGCCAAATTTACAAATTATGATTATTCCAATGCTTTCTTTGTGAGAGATTTATTGATTATTGATGCATTTCGGTCCAAGTGGAGTTTTTCGTTAGAACTTATTAAATATAAGAAGTTAGGATGTGAAATACCGAGGCCGTTTTAAGGAAAATGATAAAAAGATGCGTTGCATTTATGGAAATTCGTCAGTTTCTACTTCCGGGCATTAAATTATATGCTCACGAAAGGTTCTTTGTATATGATTCTAGAAAGGCATGCATTTGTGTTTAATGGGCTTACTTATAATTTTAGATTATAACAAATCGGCTAAGAGGATAAAAGGGAATCCACGTGAAATTCAAATATCTTAAATCTTAAAGAAAGAATTGAGGCTTAAGCGAAAACTGCGTTCTGAGAATTCGCCTTCCTTTTCATTAACCTATACATATAACCTTACAAGCCTCCTTTTGGCGCGTGGCAGGGGGTTTAAACTCCAAGTGTTCGAGTTACCTCTTTAGCATATTGTTGTCACGTGTCGTTCGCGGGGAAAATGAGTCCCTAAAACGACTTTTCTTCACATCTACGTTACTTTACACTCATTGTCAGATCCGCCTAAGTTGCAGGTGCGTAATAATACCAATTACGTCTTCCACTAATCAACTTTCTCCGATGTTATCAAGCAATCACAGCATAGCTTCAAACCTTTCAGGATTCCCAACCTGAATCTGAGAGCGTTTTCTTCGCGTTTGCTTTTTTATCTTAACACTTTTTTAAAAACTGTATCGGATTGCGCTGCACACTCTCGAATTCGCGGGTATAAAGTTTCATCCGCTGAACCCAGAATACTCGCTCTATATAGCAGAAGCTACCGGACTAAGCTGCAATAATATCGCCCCCTAACCATTTAATCGCATCTGCTTGACAATGCGCTTTATAAAAAAATATCGAAATTTTCAATGCTAAAAGGTTTACTGCTTCATAGATTGAAAATTAAAAATGTCACCAAAGAATTTTTCATTGTTGCTGCAGAAAGTTTCATAATCAAAGGTGATTAAATATGTAAGAAAGAAAAAATTGAAGCTCTATGAAAATACACCTGAAGCCGTTGGGTAGGTGGCAGAGAGTGAAAGCTGTGACCAGTGCTGAGAGCACTGCAAGAACTATAGTGAACATAACAATAACAAATGTTGTACAATTCTTCACGGGTTGTCAGCCGGGTTAAATTGGTGATTACCACCGACGTTTCGGCCGCGAACTCGGAAGCCATCCTCAGGCCAATCCTGAGGAACCCGGCTGACAACCCGTGAAGAATTTATACATTATATTCGCCGGGAAAGAATCAAGTCTTTCTAATAACAAGTGTTACCGTGAGTTAGTGATCATAGGTGTTAACCGTGAACCAATACCTTTTTCTCCTGTATTGTTTATCCTTGACGTCACACCGGAGAACCCCACCTCATGACCCTTCCTCCTGAGTATACTTCTACCTCTACTAAGGACGGTTGGCTATTGGAATACATAGGGTTCCTCTGAAAACGGTGAACTGTGGTTATCAATTTTCACTATTCTCCTGACTTTATATGAAAATTTACTCTAACGTTATGGTCCGCAATTTTCTTGTATAAAGCATGCAGATATTTAACCGAGACCATATCATTGATGTACTACGAAGGATAAAAACATTTACGAAGAATGGTTTAAAAATGTATTAATATTTTACCCAACAAATTTCCTCATATGAATTCGGCAACAGCTTGAGCTTGAAAGATTTCGCAGAAAATTGGAAATTGTCATTTTTCATTAAAATGGATCAACCTCGACTCCCTTGCAAATTTTTTATACTCAATAATCAAATTAAGTGGCGTGCATGGCGTTATGCAAAATTTAGTTAAGAGTTGCCGTAATAAGGTTCAAAATCCGCACCCAAGAAACCATTTCCGTATTTTAGCCTGCCTTTGTTCAATTGTAGCAAACTGTACGGCGGGTTTTCCATTGCTGTTTTCTCCAAAATGGTCACAGAGCAAGCTCTGAATGCAATTTAGTCCTTTATGTAAACCATTTACAAATACTGTGGGATAAAAGTCGCTCGTCTATATCTATATTATAGATAAAGCAATCACGGAATATATGAGCTGGTTGGGTGAAATTATAAATGGCATTTTCCACACCAATTTTTACTGTTATTGTCAATATTTTGGCGATATTTTTAATTATATCGCAAATGTTCTTTTATGAAGAGTATTTTAATATCAAATAATATTTTAATATATAATTACAACTTCGATAAATGCTTATATAAGGAGTCCATTATACGGGACGTCACGTTTGAAAGGTTCTTCCTCAGTACCCAAACGTACAAGGTGTGTGAACGTTTGTTTTTTTCACTTTGATTCATTTAGAATATCATAGGGATGCATTACAACAAAAAAATATTTCGTTCAAATCGGTGGATCATATTTTATGGTATCTCCTTGAAATACGTTATAGCAGAAGTTTAAATAATCTATTCTGTTAAAATATTATCCTTGTCCTTCCTTTTCAGAGATAAATTTTTATTAATGCAGGACCAGAACCCTCAGAGAGGTAATCCCAACCATGGCTGGATGATTATTTGTTAAAGAATTCTTAGCTTACGGAAACATCAGAGAGGAAGGAAACTTGAAACTTTTTCGGATAACAATTTTTTCAAACCGCTTTATCTTTATAACACAGCGTCCACTGGAATTATATCGCACTAAGCATAGAAAATACGAAAGACGTCGTAAAACTCTCATGATTCATTGCCGGGAACATTATCGTCCGGAGATAAGCAAACGTTCTCACAAAAAGTAACAGTTTCGCATTATATTTAAATATAATTCTCATAAATCTCAGCCCGCCTATTCCTTTCAAATTGCTCCTGGAATCGATAAAAACCCGCTGCAGAACACTATTCGCCCGCTTTAAACTCAATCCTCATCCGATTTGATCCGCGATCCGCCTCCAAATAAAACCTTACGATTCGCGAGCCCGGATACCGAGCGTCATGATTGGGCTCGGTTCCCATAAAACGTCTTTACGACCTTTAGAAATAAAACCGGCGAACGTCCCCATGACGACGGCGAGGATTTGATCCGCCGGTCGCGCTATTGGTGTTTTCACGGCAAAAAAGCCGTTCGAAAAGCCGTGACGATCACTCGTAAATAAAAGGCCGATATCAGTTTAACGTCATTTGGGTTTCGGGAGTGGAAATCCCGTTGAGCGAATTAAGGGTTGTATATCAACTGGGGCGACCTGTTTCAAAAGAGTTTAAATGTATAATGCTATGTGGAAACGGGGATATTTATCGCGCGTGATAAGAAGCCGTGAATTTATGTGGCGAATATAATCTTCAAGGAGTTCGGCCACAATGAGAGGGAAAGAATAAAAGCTTTCTCAATATAAACTCAGTTTAGCGTATTCCTGCGAGTGAGAGATATAAATTAACGCCTAATTAGCTGCGAGAGGCCAACATCACCCCAGTCAAAGTATTTTCTTTAATATAGGAAATCCCTAAATATTTTGCAACATTTTCTTAAGTCACTGAGTTATTCGCACTTGCAACGTAAATTTAATAATCTCGTCAATTATTTTTTCTAGGAAATTATAATATTTAAGAAGTATTGCCAAATTTACAAATTATGATTATTCCAATGCTTTCTTTGTGAGAGATTTATTGATTATTGATGCATTTCGGTCCAAATAATAGCTGCAATATCTGTAATGTTATTTCATGCATTATGTGTGCGAAAAAGTGTAACTTAGTTTTTCACTTAAGAGAAAAATTAGTTTTCTGTGTACAATTTAATAAATTATTTCGTAAATCTTTTAGATGAGTCATATTAAATATTAATTCATTTCATTTCAAAAAATAGTTTAATATTGTGTGAACAAAGGTAATTTTGTATAGACGCATGAAGCATATGTTCACCAGGCTGCCCACAGGGACAAATTAGTCCCATATTACATCCCCGGAAATTATATATTGTAATAAGAATTCAGTTGGTATCATAAGTTGACCCAAGAAATTGAATTCAGAATAAAAAAACTGTTTTTCAATCATGGTTCTCTTACTGTCCTTAAAAGGTTAAATATCTGAATGGTAAAAACTTTAATATTTTAAAATCGTTGCATATCATGACTTAAGAATAATTATCAGAAGCGCTATGATCGTAAAAACAAATAGCAACATAACAAATTTAAAAAAGGATATGAGTTGGAGGTGACTTAGCACGTAAAGGCTTGCAACTAGTTACATTCTCTAGGAGAATAGGCGTGAAAAATCTCTGATGGGATCGAGACTTGAACTCGGGTCTTTTAATTTCCGGTTGAACCGTTTCTAAGATCGATTTCGTTTTTGCCGGGTAGCTTTAGAGCAACCTAACGGAAATCACGAGACTCGGGTTCGAATCCCAGTCCCGTCAGCCATTCTTCATGTCCGTCGTCCTTGAGAGTGCATCTAGTTGCACTTCTTTACATGAAAAGTTCATCAGCGTTTCTTCTTGGGAAAATGTTAAAATTCCAAATCTAATGTTTTGGACCACTTCCCCAAAATTTTCAACAAAAGTCTTGCGAAGACTTCGAATACAGCTCAGTTGTCAGTACAACTTCCCAAAGCATCGATTTCCAAGTAAAATAAACAATGATAGGGGAATGCCACTTTTACAAAAAAGAAACCTTTTCATTAGTCAGAATTCATATCATCATTTGTAGTAAGGATATTCGCAACCAATGTATACAAATATCCCAGTTTCATATTAGCAAATACTCGCATATTTGTAAACCTTTAATCTAAAATAAATTTGATGACAATGTAAAATTTAATGCTGACGAAGAAATTCTTCCATGGCTCCTATTTGCTTTCAAATATAGTATCTATTTAGTATAGTATATCTATTCGAGTAAATGGTAGCTGAGAAAATAGTATATTTCTAAACTGCTAGATTTGTGTAATTTAATTGCTTTCGGTTATTATTATGTATCAACATTTCCCTCATTATTAAATTTAAAAAACATTTTATCTTAAATCCATCAACGTTCATCCATCCTCCAATTAAATTCAGAATCGTCTTTCTTTAAGTTGAATCTAGGAATAAGACAATTCCTCCTTTCTAATTATTAAATACACTGCTCATACTCGCCCATAAGTTATATCGCGCATTCGCTTAAGTCCCGTCTGAAAAACTTCCTCGTCATTTTGTAACCGGTTTAGGGAATTCTAAGTTTGATGCTCCTTTGAATCGACGTTTGAGCTTGGCTACGGAGGATTTCAGTTAGCCAAACGATAAACGGAAGTAAAGAAGGTTGACGTGACTCGGACCCAAACCAAGATTCTCCACTCTTCGGAACTTTTTTCTCCTCCTTTTATTCTTGGACCTTCAGGCGCAGGCTTTAACTTGCTGAGTTAGAGAAAAACTTCCTTTTAGTTTATTTATTTATGATACAATTTCGTCGCAGTTAGACGCTGGGTATTTGGCGGCGTTAACTTACAAAAATATCAACAAATAACTCAGAGTAACAAAATTACAAAGTTCTGGTCATACAAAACAATAGTACAAACAAAAAAAACACCCTTCCGCTAAGTAGAGTATATTACAAACTACACTAATTTACGATTTTAACAGCTATAATTTACGTTTAAACCTGAAACTACTTTCTACGTCATGTATTTTATTTTACAATCAACTCAAATGATTTGCAAATAAATTGAAATAGTATTAACACTACAAATCAATATTACTGATCATGTAAGATTTTCAGGGTTCCCAGCCTTCACAGCTACCGTAGAGCCCACGTAATCCCCACCGTGAATCACCCTACCAGGTAATACCCTGGTCAAGCTCAAGTTATTACCTATCTAAGCGAAGAAACGATCGATTTTTAGTTATTTAATTTTTATTCGTTGAGATTTTGTTATGAATAATGAGTTAATTATTTTCTGAATTACTGTAAGAAGCAGAGGCGCAGCCAGGATTCGTCAACGGGAGGGTTTATAGCCGTGAAGTAAACGCTAGATTGCCATAAATACAGGGGCAGGATTACTTTCTCCCAAAATCTAATGAAATTAGAATCATTTATTTCCATATAGTTACATATTTTTATATTAATAATTAAATATTGAGATACCGAATCCTCTCGCGTGCTTTCGTATATTGTTGTCTCTCTTTTCGTTAAGGGTTTGAACCCTCAAAACCACCCCTTTTGGCTTCGCCTCTTAAGATGAGTCATTTTGGCTTCTTGCAGGCTCAGCCGATTGACAAGCTCGCGCACTCCAGCGCAAGGGTTTTGATAAGACATGTAAAACCCCGAAACCGATATTTATTATCAATAGTACCTATATTCCTTTGAATATTATATGTTTTTTATGTTATATCATGTATCTTTGTATACTTTGTAATGCAAAGGAATAAATGCCATTATTATTATTAAAATACTACCTGGGCTCTTGGTAAGGATTATCTCCCGTGAGATGCGGGTCAGAATGACTCATCTCGCAGTCATTGGCCCAATAATATTTACTCACTATTCTTTCAATCAATCTTTCTGTTTTCGTAGTAGCGTTGAGACGTGTGCGCAGATATGCCTCTAGTTCAACGTTGTCTGATGCCTCTACACCTACGATGATTTTAAGCGCTATTTGTTGTTTTAGAAGTGAGGTTACACCATACGCATTCAGTGCTTGCTTTCTGCTTAGCATCCGTCTGTTAAATGCAAATTCGTATTAAACAAATAGGCATGTTATAGTTCTTGAAAGTTATCTTTGTGAAAGCTTCTATCGAGATCTACATAATGAGGCCAAGTTCGTATTTTTACGCCCAATCATTCATGATGGAAAGTAGTTTTACAGAATCAAGAATAAATATTTATGTCGTTACGGAAATAACCCAAACCTTAAGTTGTTTCTGAAGGTTTGAGTATGAGAATAATTATTTCAATTATATATAAAATCGTATTTCGATTGAATCAATCTTTTTTGGGATAAAATTTTGAAGTGAGCACTCCGTTTAACACCGCAAAAAACGGGCACTTTTTTCGCCTTATCTGCATTGAAACACTAACCGGATAAAAAAATGCGTTTTATGGCGAAATGGGGTAAATGAGGATGGGTGAAGCGTGCTAAAATATGGCGTAATTTGTATTTCTATGGGAGATATTTTAGCTTTTATTCAACACCCAAATAGAGGATTCATAATTTTTAAAAACTGTCGGTAGATTAGCTCCTTCAGTCTTACTCATGATTAATTTGCGTAATAGCACAGTGCGTATAGGGCGTAATTTGTATTTCTATGGGAGATATTTTAGCTTTTATTCAACACCCAAATAGAGGATTCATAATTTTTAAAAATTGTCAGTAGATTAGCTCCTTCAGTCTTACTCATGATTAATTTGCGTAATAGCAGAGTGCGATTAATTTTGAGTACCATTCACGTATGTCTCAATCAAACAATATTCAAGAGGAACGTCCGTCATTAGCGCGTCATTAGCGCATGGGTTGACCAGCCCACTGGCCGCCCCATTTCTACGAGTGACTCAATACGTACTGCTTTACTGTTGTAACATCTGGTTTGACTACACTTTTTTTCTGTGGCGCTTATTCATGTTTAAAAATCAACTTTAATGGAAAAAAATCTTTCGATATATCTCAATATTTACTTCTTTAGTATAATTACAAATATGAGAAATGAAGAGGCCCCATTGAGCTAAATTTACCACCATTCCTTGGCGCTGCTAAGAGTTGCATGGTTATAACAATTAGGTCATACATCAGCCACTTCATCTAACACTCCAGAAACCCAATTCTCTGGCCATAAAACCCCGCATTAACAGCTTAGTATTTCGTCAACTTGGACTTGCATGGCCGACTGCTTCAGTAAAGCGGAGTTTACACTCGCGATTCGTAATTCACGCTACCACCGCATATTCAACGTTTTGAAAGCTCTTCTAAAGCAGTGATGCACAATCCGCAGAGCCGACGTGTTTGAATCACCAAGTGTCGCCAAGTCACGAGACCATAATGTTGACAAACTTTCGTCAACTACGCGCTCTACTTACATCCTAGCTCTATAATTGCAACCTCAGTGAGCTGGCAAACCAACAAGCCCGTTGCACGCATCGTAAATCTCTCACGACCTCGTCGGTGGCACCTGGAGTGTGGCGAGAGAGAGAGAACGGTGCGTCAGAGTCGATGGGGGATGAATTTTGAGGATTTTTGGCAGGAAACAGAGGTCAGGATCGCCGCTAAATCGTCCGTGGCGTAGGTGGATATAAATTTGTACCTCTCCCCTTTTCATAAAGAAAATCTGAATGTTTTTTCCCCATCGAAAAAATGTAGCCCCGGTATTACTATTTTTATCGAGAAATTGCTGTAGGGAATGTCACGTTATCTCTTTAGTTATTTCCACTAATGTTCTGCTGTTCTTAGAGATTTGAAAAGTTCGTTTTCAAATTGATATATAAAACAAATCAGATAATCTCGACCATAGAGCTCTATCATGAAGTAGCTATTGTACTAAAATGAAGAATACGTTATGATGACCATGATGTTTACCAGCTTACAAGACTGTCTTAAATAAAATCGATACTCGAAGGCGTAACTTCGTGGAAAGGCATTGAAGAATGAATGCAGAACTTTACGAAAGGGACTTTAACTCGCGACCTGTTCCGTAAGCGTACTTGACCTTGAAGATGTAAGTATGCTTATGAAACCGGTCGCGAATTAAAGTCCCAGTGGAAAAGTACAATTTTTTTTCATTTTGCCTTCTTAAATGTATTAGAAGCATGCCTCAAGTGGAGGTTAATATTAATGCATATCTTTTCAATATAAACTCGAACAGATCATGACTTTTTATATTGGTAGAAACCCTGCCACACCCCCCAAAGGCAGCTTGCAGGGTGTAAATGTACATGTAGATCAATATACTTACTTCTACACGTTTGGATAATATGTATTAGTTACTAGGTTATGAACTTGTCATATTTTTGTTCGCAGTGCACTGAAATGCAGAATTTAACTCTTTTTACAAGATAAAGGATTTAAAGGTAACTTTCCGCAAATAGTGTGTGCACCTAGGAATATTCCTAAGGAAAAACGGACAAGAAAAAGTCACAAACAGCGTATGTAATTGTTCTGGCACGATAGTTGAATTGGCTAGAGCACTCACCCGGAAAGTGGAAGATCAGGGTTCGACTCTCGGTCCTATCAGCCTTTTTTTCATGTTTGTTTCTCCTTGAAAATATTAACTCTTTTATTAACCTCATCTTTTTCTATAATGTAAGTTTCGTTTCGCATGAGAAAGCTGGCAGTATCGCTGGCGAATCTTTGCTCGTAATTATATCGCCCCCGGCCGTATACCGAAAGGCGGCCTGTAGGGTATTTTTTACATGCATATAACAACGCCGCGTAATCCGGAAAATTTTGATCTCACAATTTTAATGTTTCTTGTGTAGTATTACGTATACATTAATATTGTATTATGCAAAAGTAATATTTGAGTAGCTATTTGGGCTATTGACTCTGAGGCGAGCTTTCCCTAGGTATTCTCCCAATATTTGCACAACGTGACACTTCCTGATCAGCTAACATTGGCCCACGAGGACCAGGGTGTTTATGTAGGCTGCCTCCCAGGTAAATAAGGATCACATGATATTTTGCGGTTACCGCTCACATTTCTTAAGGGAATAATTGAAACTTGGATCCAAGAATGAGATCCAGAGGAAGGTGAAGAGGAGAAAAATGGCCAATGGAGTATATAAAGAGAGGGTTAAGTACCAAAGGAGTATATAAAGAGAGGGTTAAGTGCCAAAGGAGTATATAAAGAGAGGGTTAAGTGCCAAATAAGTATAGTGTTGTATGAGAGGAATTTCAGGAGATGAAATTCATGAGATTTATGAACCAGGAACACTCATGCACATGATTTATGAACCAAGAACACGCATGTTGCCTATGCTAGTTCCGATGGCAGAGCTTGAAGAAAGCAACGTTTTCTTTGCCAAAAACTTGGTGAATTTTCCCAATTCCCATTGATTTTTACTGTTTCTTTCAAGAGACTTAAGGCATCTTATTTCTTCTGCCAAGAAATGCCATAAACTCACTCCCGATTTTCTCGAAATTTACTTCTTTCGACTTTTACAGAATATCGTAAATGGAACAGTGAGCATTCCTTTTTAACTTTATCATTTCAAACGATTTTCAGCTACATGATTCGAGTTTTGATATCGCCAATGTAAACACATGTCACCCGCACACATATATGCCTTAGCAGTTATCTTGATGACCTTTGAATCGAATCCGATAGACGGCATAAAAACCTGACCTTTATATCATTAAAAAACAGTTCCGTACACATTATTTCTGAAAAAGCGACACTTCGTAAAATTTACAAAATGATGCTTAAGTTGCCTGCTCTAATGGATATATTATTCCAGTAGTATACTCATAACACATAAATTATCAAATGAATATATTGCAAGCATATTATTATATACATTATCTCTAAAAATTTGGTGGTGCTCGATAAAAACCCTTTTCCCAATAAGCGGAAATGGCTTCTAGATTCAAGCTGTAATTTTCTCTTATTTCAATAATTTATACCGCCATACACTTCACCAGATCAATTATGCATACTGCATGCTCATAATTCGAGTTTTTAGCAATCGATAAGTTCTTTTCCCCTGAAATTCCCTTCTTAAATCCCATAACCCTCGTTGACTAATCTCTTAATTTGTGCTATACAGTAATTTTTCTCAGCAGTACATCTTCATTCACAATTTGTCTCTTCCATTTACTTCCATTTCATTATCATTTCCCAAATCAAAACTTCTTCTAGTCCCATCGTCGCAAGTAGGGTTTATTTTTTATCTCTCATTTGACATTTTATTACGGAATTCATTTATGTTTGTAAATGGTACTATCATTCACTAAACCGTATCGGAGCATCTGTGGTCTTGTAATTTAAGTGTGCGTAACAGTACGTCAATGTTAAATGACTACAGAAACTGGAAAAGCAGAATATATTATCAAACCGTAATAAGCTGTTTTTCACTTTAGTGCCATTACACATTTGTATAGTTGTTATCGGAGTCAATGCCTTTAAAAAATTTCCTGCTATCCTCTTTAAGTTTCGCGTTTTTTACACTCCCTGTAAATAGGTGTTTTCCTACAGCGTTAAACTAATGCATTCAAATCTACATAGTAGATTTTCCTCCATTTTCTACAAGATTCCTGCTATCATTTCTCTCCTAAAATAACAATGGTCTAGTTGTAAGAGGAGACTCCTCAGTCTCAATCTCGCCCTAATAAAACCGTAATTTAATCTCCTGGCCAGAATTTCCTCAGCTATTTCCTCATCGGCCAAGCTGACTTTTTCCCTACCTACGCCACGCCCACCATTCAAAAGCTTCCGATATTTTAATTTCCTCCTTTCAGTAGGAGCTCATTTTACATACAGCGTAACCACGCAAATGAAGTTTCCAGAAGTATTCTGATATCTCATCAAAGTATTACTGCCTTTCGTTCCCTCACTTTCACGAATACTTCTATATGAACTGTTTTTCTACTCCGCAAACTTTAAAAGGTCATCTCTTCCAAAATGGACGCATAGGTGATAAAACACGTGACCGATGATATTTAAAGAAAACCACCTTCCCCAACTCGACTAATCCCTCTTAACCGCCGATATATATTAAATATACATAATAATGAGTTGGGTTGTGTCGTGTTTGGTTTGGCGGTTTTCATTATAAATTTAAGGCTGCATTTTCTGCTCTCTGTACCCCAATTTCCGACTAATAATTTGACACGCTTGAATACAAGATTAAGTTTTTAGTGCATCTACCTTTCCCAGTAAAACCAAGTATTGGAAATACTAAAACAATTCTAGATTTATACAGTTTGCTCTAACCAATGATTTAGGTTTTTCATCCTATGTAAATCTCATCTTATTTCATCTTAAGTATATCTGAGCTCCATCAGAATTCTCTAATCTCTACTTATTAAAGTGTATGTAATGTAGAAATGCTTGATAATTGATCATTATCAACTAATACGATAAGTAGCGGAGATGGTTTCGGCCTTTACTTGGTGGTAAATCATATTTAATACGATTAGCACTATCTTTCTTTGCAAAGTCTACATCTTGAACAACTGGCCAAAAAAGAGCACGTTTCTATTCTTTGCCCTTCATCTCCTATCGCTACTTCCTTTCCCAGACGGCACAGCCTTCTTAACCCGTTCCTTAATACTAATCTATTAACCATGTTCATCTCTATCTGACTCTCATCTCAATTTTTATATTTTCAATTATTTATGCCGCATTTTCTTATTTATGTCTTATTTTTTATCTAATCTTTATCGTTTCACTTTCAACTTCCTTTCCGTTTATTTCCAATCAATGTCTTTCTTAATGGCACGGAGCTTTTGATTACTTCATCCCCTATATTTATAATTGTTTGTAACTTGTGACTATTGTTTTTATTTTATCTAATGTTTTCAGATTTTTNGTACTTCTCTCTTCTATAGGTCGACCCTAGATCTTTTTACTGAAATTTTGTATTTAAAGGTCGACCTAAACACGAGTATATATAGTATGTATTGTGCATGAACGCCATTGATAACAATTGAAATGGATGGCAATAGATATACTCACGGATAACTTTGCGGAAGACCATTGCGGACGATTGTGATGTGAAATTGATCATGGAAACAAAAATATTCGTATAATGGCCCCTTTTAAAAACCGATGAAAAACATATGGTTTGCATGATTCATTTTTGAGAAAGAAATGAAAGAGAAAAATTCTTACGTAGCCTGGACTTGTACCCGGATCTTCCACTTACTGCGTGGTTACTTTATATATTTTGGAGGATTCAGAAATTTTGCATGATTCAGAAATCAAAGGAGGATTCACAATCAATCGATCTGTCGTAATAGCTCAATTGGCTAAAGCAACCGTGCGGCAGGTAGGAGATCTAGGTTCGGATCCTGACTACGTCAGACTTTTTCTCCCTCATTTCTTTCTCTGATAGACACTACTATGCTCTGATAACATTAAAAATTTAAAAAGCCAAGTTTTATTCATTGAAACATTTTTCAAGTGCCGTACTTGGTACTTGAGCCCTGGGAGGTTACTTGGACCTAAAGCAAAAAGAGGCTGGAAATGGCCAAAAGAAAGACATTTTGCAGTAAAAGTGGTGTCATATAGAAAGGAAAATCGTTCCACCGAAACTTATTGAAAGGGGGTGTTTTTATCACCTTGTAGATACTTCTTACAATTTGTTTGCCAAACATTATAGAAATTCCAAGACATCATTATTTCACATATGATTCCATATAGTGTTTTCGATTTATTCATTAAGTTTTAGCAATTAAATAAAGTAAAATTATTAAAACTCGGACTAATTAAGTTATTTATATGGAAATAGATAGAATATAATTTGTGGTACAGTTAAGTTATATAATCAAGTTATATAACTTAACTGTACCACAAAAATATGTTCGTCCTCTAACATGATTAGCAACATGAATAATCAGCGGGCTCTAGCTTTACTTCAGTTTCGGGATATAAATAATTTCGGCAATTTAATTTCCTCAAAATATCATGAAGATTAACTTCGTCCCAGAAAATCAGTTCGTCTCCTAAAAACTTATAAACCAATATGACAAATTAACAGTGGAATGTGGTCCTAGGATAGCCGAGGGAGAAAATGTCTTCTCGATAAGACGGAGAAGTTTGAAATGAAAAACGGTTGTTTCGAAGTAATATTTTATCTTCTAACCTCTCTCCTCAGTCACTGAGCTTCCAGCTTGGATAAACGGACTCCTTTGGGTATTTTTTTCCGAAGAAGATTGGTGTGGTGCAGTCGGTCGCGCCAGCTTATAACAAGGCGACTGCAGCAAGAATTTCCCGTTTCGAAGAGAATTGGGAAACACAAGGAGAGATAGCGGAACTTTGTATTTGTTCTTTCTTTTTGCTGGAAGTGCTTCGGCTAAGTTGTCGGGAGTTATTTAACCGCTTTTACCCCGGCTAACTGGAGCCCTGCGCTAATACCGTCTTTCTTTGGGTTTAAAGTTGTAGGATGTCGAGTGATACTCCACGTTTCTTTCTCCCGGTGGATTCCATTTGGAACGATAACTGAGAGTTGATTTTTCGGATGGATTCAGAGATTATAGGAGCAATTTTTAGAACCCGAACCTGAGGTAAATTGACATTTTCTTTGCGTTTAATCCTGTAAAAAATGGATTGTCTGAAATACATGAAATCACGCGTAGCTATAATAAATTTATTTTAATTAAATTTGTTTAGTTTAAAACTGCAGTTAGCAGTATAGCTAAATATCATTTTAAGTTATGCAGTTATGGTCACTTAATAAAATGTATCAAATCAAGAACAAAATGCAATCACTACTTTTTAATATTAGTATGTACAAATTTAAATCATTGTCTTTGTCGAGAGTTATACGTGAAGGTATTAATGAAAATAAATAGAATAATTCTTAGCGTTTATAGCCCTTGTTAATTCAGAATTTTCTTGTTACACAGGATACTACTACTATATATTCATGAATTCTTCTCAGCAAAACTGGAAACTCAGGCACCGAAATTTTTCTTTGAAATTCAATTCTTTTTTGATTTTGCAAGTTTTTCTGCACATAAACTAGGCGTTCCAAGCGGTGCTGGCACATTTAGTATGCAGCATGCAGTTCCGCCAATAACCCTCGCAAAGAAGTCCTTGACCTGCCCCGTTTTCCTTTCTGGTGTCGACACATTCCACAGCTTCCGTTTCTTCTCGAAAGTCTCGAGGGTCTCATCCGATCAGCACTGCTACGGCCGTTTCTCTTATCTCCATTTCTGGAATTCGGATCTGCTATCCGCACTACGTACGATTAAGCCTCACTACGACTTCCACTGCGCATTGTTAAGTTCGACAGCCTTGTAAGAGCCGGTCATAACTTCTCGATTTCATCGTTACCATCGCCGAACTCCATACTGCAAAGAATTAAATCTACCGCATTATCATACGACTGAAAGCTTGCGTCTAATTTTTAAAGAAAGGCACTCTCATCGTATGCGATCAACAGGAATTCTCATGTAATTCATACATACCGTATATACTTGTGTACTGGCCAATCCGTGTACCTATAGGTTTACCTCCAGAATAAAAAAATCAGTTTTTTAAGTATCTTGTGTTCAGGTCGACCCTAGTTTTACCGTAAATACTAAATACTGCAAATCCACTTCTCCAACAATTGATTTTATTTATCAAGTGTAGTCTTTAAAAAAGTAAATTTTCAAGTAATAAGGACTAAAAGAGATATGATTTAACACTTTTAACAACAAATTTGATAACTTGACAATTTTCTTTTGCGTCAAGATTTAAGACACTATGACAATATTTTTGAAAGCATCAGATTCTATAAAGTTGGCCAGATTCGATCTCTCGATTTTGGGTAATCAATATGTTTTATCCTGATGATCCATTGGGAACTCTAATCACATTCTATGCTCTCTATTATTTGTGATAGGGCTACTAACCTATCCATATTATGGCCATTTGTACCACAGAGGTATGAACAAGAAAAGACAATTATTTCCAATTAAAGCATACCTTATTTTATTTATTAAATTAATAAAATAATGTTTCTAGTAAATATGCATGGTACGCAAAAAAATATCGTCTTAAGATGATTTGAGAAGTTTTTATTTTGAAACGGGTAGAAGCTTCCGGATGACCCCCGTACTTCTCTCTTCTATAGGTCGACCCTAGATCTTTTTACTGAAATTTTGTATTTAAAGGACGACCTAAACACGAGTATATATAGTATGTATTGTGCATGAACGCCATTGATAACAATTGAAATGGATGGCAATAGATATACTCACGCATAACTTTGCGGAAGACCATTGCGGACGATTGTGATGTGAAATTGATCATGGAAACAAAAATATTCGTATAATGGCCCCTTTTAAAAACCGATGAAAAACATATGGTTTGCATGATTCATTTTTGAGAAAGAAATGAAAGAGAAAAATTCTTACGTAGCCTGGACTTGTACCCGGATCTTCTACTTACTGCGTGGTTACTTTATATATTTTGGAGGATTCAGAAATTTTGCATGATTCAGAAATCAAAGGAGGATTCACAATCAATCGATCTGTCGTAATAGCTCAATTGGCTAAAGCAACCGTGCGGCAGGTAGGAGATCTAGGTTCGGATCCTGACTACGTCAGACTTTTTCTCCCTCATTTCTTTCTCTGATAGACACTACTATGCTCTGATAACATTAAAAATTTAAAAAGCCAAGTTTTATTCATTGAAACATTTTTCAAGTGCCGTACTTGGTACTTGAGCCCTGGGAGGTTACTTGGACCTAAAGCAAAAAGAGGCTGGAAATGGCCAAAAGAAAGACATTTTGCAGTAAAAGTGGTGTCATATAGAAAGGAAAATCGTTCCACCGAAACTTATTGAAAGGGGGTGTTTTTATCACCTTGTAGATACTTCTTACAATTTGTTTGCCAAACATTATAGAAATTCCAAGACATCATTATTTCACATATGATTCCATATAGTGTTTTCGATTTATTCATTGAGTTTTTGCAATTAAATGATCATTTCATGGCCTCAGAATGTCTCTAAAGAGTTATATTTCCAGACCCT
>KZ308359.1:2949778-2961209 GCA_000376725.2 Ladona fulva | reverse complement strand
CCTCGACGATAGTAAATTAATAAGATTTACATTTACATTAATACTCCACGAACCGCCATAAGCAGCAAGGGGGTGTGAAAGCACCGAGCATAGACCGGGAACACCGTAGGAAACACGGCATGAATAATGACAAAGGAATGTAAATAATCTAAAGTGTTCGTAGCTATCACATGTAAGGTAACGGAGACATTAAAAGATCAAGACGTAAAACTGCAAGTATCAATGCTACAAACACAAAGGGGAAATTCGCCACCAATAAGCAAGTATTATAGCAGCAGCTGTTATGAAATTAAGTAGAACAAAGTTAATATTCAAAAGGTACGTTTGGATGAGAATAAAGAAAATGTTTAATGGAACCGCTAAATAAAATATTACTTTGGCTTGAATTACCACTGCTGCGATCGCCGTTAGCAGCACCTATAACGATGTTAAGCAACGTTTCAATCTATCATTTTGCTTGATTTGGCATTAATGCTAGGCTTTAGTTGGGTTGGGGCCGGCTTATAGCGTAAACTGTGAATTATAATGATAATAAAGTCGAATTATAAAATTCAAGGCAGAAGTGACTCTTGAAACATGCGGTTCATTAACAGAGAGATTAAAAATATATCGACTGTAGAAACGCTGCTGGTGCCAACCGTGGCAGCATGAATCCGTTTCATTGCTTTATTTAACTATAATGAAATATTTTCTGTAAATTATCAACGACTCGCATCAGCTAAACTCACTGTTTTGTTCCTTGCTCATTTGTGACGCTTGTGTCCTTCTGTTTCGATGCTCATTTGCAGCACTTGCTCTTTTGAAACTTGCTTCTCTTGCTGTGATCCAGGCATAAAGACCTCCGCAACGGCTTTGCACTCCGCCTCAAATCCTCCAGATATACCAAAGCTAACTTTTATCCACATCGCATATCAGAGTCAGTGAGCCATTCTTTCCAGCGCCGCGCGGGATAAAAAGCCCAGCCCATTTCCGGGTCCTTCAATTATTTAGCCTATTATTCGTGAATTTACGGTAATCTCTCCCGACATGACCCCGCCGCACTTAACTCCTAACCTCTTAAAACTCTCCCACGCGACTTTCTCCACGCAAAACCCGACTCCCATTCTCCAGCTCTCCGTCGTGACCTCCTTTCTTCTCTCTTTCGCAGTCGCAAATTTATGCAAATCCGGGAGATTCGGCGAGAAAGGATGATCGTCCTCTTTTTTTGTTCCACGCCAAATCTCTCTCTCTCTCTCTTTACCACCCGGCAACAATCCACTTCGCTTCCCATACCCAAACAAACCCCTTCCCTCGGATCTCTTCTTTCGGCGCTAGTTTTTTCTGTGCTCTACCGATATGCGATCCATCCACCATTCCGTTCCTTTCTCCGAATAATTAATTATACCATTCGGGGAGGTCTTTTACCTTCGGGTTTTTAGAGTGTGTTCACATAAACTCGGTTCCGTGGAAGGGAATACTGGGTCTGGTTACGCTCGTGGAACTTCATTCTAACATGGAAGGTATATTTTTCCTCGAATCAAATATAAATCAAGGCATCGTTCCGAAACAGAACCGATAACCGAGACTGGTTTTCGGATAAACGCAGTGACAGTGCGAGTGGGAAAGTAACCGTAATATAATTTAAGAATATTTTATCAGTTTTTTTCATTTTCTATTGGTAGGCGGTAGTAGGATAGCTCATAGGTTTTCATTTGGACTTTGACGTGAGCCAACCGAAGCAAATATGCCAGTGCCCTTCCACCCATGTTAAACAATCGCCCTCTATTGGGATAGACCTGTCTTGATCGATAAAACTATAAATTATAACAGACCAAATATCTTTAAAATTGATAACGTCAACAAAAATGATGCAGGAAGCAAGAGATCTTTCTCAACAAAAATGCTTTAATCATTGCCATAGCAGTGCCTCTATCCCAATTTCATCAAAACAAAGATGGGAAAAAAGGGACAAATATGAAGAGCTTGCATGGCAGATAAAAACTATCTGGAAGTTAACAAGCATTCAGGTCATACCTTTGGTTATTTTTGCAGAAGGTCTGGTGTCCAACAGCATAATAAAATATACTTAGAAACTTGGTTTAGAGAGAAATATCATCAACTTTGCTCAAAAAGCAGTTATATTACAAAAGTGCCACATCGTGCGCAAGTTTCTTAATTGAGTGGCAACATCAAGAATCACATGAGTTAAGGTTAATTCCCTCTCCATGTCGAGAGTCTGGTCCATTTCAACTAGAGGACAGGTGGGATTGTTCCAGCGGAAACGCTGCACAGTGGGCTAAAATCGAAAAAAGCTGGCCAAGAGGCCAAAAATGGTTTTTTAGAGTGAGGAACATGAAACTTCGCATAGGTATTCAAAAAAGATTGAATTTTGTTGTTCTGTCTTTTATTTTTCGTTATTTGCAGACGCGATGCAGACGTAATTAAAGGAAACTGATGGAAAACCGATTATGCCATATTTTAGTATGATTTCTGATCTTTTGATTCGTTATAGTTTTGTGCTCAAAAATGGAACTCTGCTCATTTTACGCAACAAAATGGCGGACACCTTTTTCGGCTACTTTTTGAGATTAAGTGAGGAAAGCAACTAGGAAACGGCGCTAAAATATCGAGTCTCTTATACCACGTCAATATCTAAGCTATCCAAATATAGAATAAGAAGAAGCTGTTTCGATTCACCTGCTACCCTGGGATTGCGATAGCTTTTTCGATCCCGCGGCATGGCCCGGCTGAGCGCCACGGTCACTAAGAATTCTGTCGCGTTGTCTATTCGGCAGTCTTATTATGATCTTTTAGCTATTATCATGTTATATTTCGGCTTTAAATGTTAAAACTTATTCCAATACACCAAAAGTTTTACTGTCGTTATTACGAGTGTATGAAAGGAACAGGAAATTTAAAGTGGAATTTCAAGTGTAACCAAAATATTCCATACGACTTTACGACCTGTCAATAGATTCTAACGTTTCTCTAACAAGGAGCGATTTTTCACTTTCGTTCGAGGATTTCGATGAAACCTTTTGTGGTGGACCGAAAGGTGGAACAATTTGAAGTTCCAGCAAAAGGAAAATACTCTGAAATGTGTCCTATGTGTGCCGGGGTATTATCTGTGCATAGGTAGTTGAAGCTAATACCTTATTATCCAAACAACAACCTACTGATTTTTAATATTATTTTAATTTGGAAAGCAGTCACGGTCTTTAATTTTGGTTCCCTAAAGTAATCGAATGCAAGTTCCTTTTGCATTCTTAGGATAGCCATTGACTAACCTAATTGAAAAATTAAAGCTTGCCAAGCGTTATTTATGGGACTACTATCACGTTTAAAGGACGACCAATATAAATACAACCGATGATTACCGAAGGATAACCTTAAGCTGAAAAATGCTAAAAATTCCAAAACGAAGCTAAATAGGTTGTAAAATGTTTATTGCTTGGATTTATTATCAGTCATTTATAAATTCATGTACATTATTTCATGTATTTATATATTTTTATATGTTAATGCACGAAATACTATGTATGATTTATTTACATTTCATTGTATCTGTGTTCTGTACAGGTGTTGTTATAACTCTATGATTATGTAATTATTGTTAAGAGATGTTCTGGTCCGGGATGTTTTTGGAGGACTTTTACTCCCGTCTTTGGGCGAATGCCGGACAGATCTCAGTATTATTTTTCTTACGTTCCATTTGACCTTTGCCACCTGGTCCACCGACCAAATCGCCAAGCTAAATGAGCGGCTCCCGGATAGTCAAGTGGGCAACGCACTCGACTTCGGCAAAAGCGGTCCCGGGTTTGATTTCCGGTGGGAGCCTACGTGCGAAATGACCTCAGCTGTCGAAGCACTTTTAACAATACTACTACTACCAAATAAGTAAATTTTATTTTATTTCCGATGGTCCTAAGGTCTTACGTAAATACCTACTCTAACTCTTTCCTCTTTGCTCCATTTGTTTTTAAATAAATGTACCCATAAAGATATTCTACCGTCACAACCATTTCTCTGGTAATGTAAATGAAAAGTAATGTACAAATGGACTGGTTAAAATTACCGATTAAATTACTTATTTCTGGACGATTCCCTGCTCGGAAAAAATTCATCTTAGTCAGAAAGCTTTCATTGTGACGAGCGATGAATGTTTTGACACTCTCAACCTCTCGTTTGGAAACGTTTTCGAAAATTCTCCTCAAATGTCTCATTGACTTCGGTGTTGGAACGAGTCCTCGCAGCCGTTGAGCCCTCACAGAGGTCCTCATTCCATTCTCAGAGTTTATTCTACGCCTAAGTTAAGGAGAAATTTCATCGGAAAACGAAACACAAACGCGAGCAGAACTCTGCCACATTCCGAGAGTTAAAGCCTGCAGAGACTGAATTTGTATGAAACTTCCATCAAGGAAGTCTCTTTTGTTGCTACTGCGACATTCTATTCTAATCTTCTTGAGTGTATGAAAGGACGAGCAGCTGGCGCTAAGGAATCTATATAATGGGTGAATACGTGTTTATTTATGGGCTCACAAAAGACCTCGCAAAAATTAATGGCCCATAGTTTGAAGGGTGTCTCACATTAAAATCGAAGTTAAAAAATTGGACCTCATTGAACTGCGGGAAAAATATGATTCTTAGTGTTGATGGAAATTTTGCCATAAAACTCGAGAGCAAGAAGTTGCTAAACTTTCAAGCTTGAGCATTCATAGAAATCCTAACCCCGCATGAAGTATAGTTTGTTAAAAGTGCTTCGACTGCTTTGGTCATTTCGCGCGTTGGCCCCCACCGGAAATCGAACCCGGGACCGCTTTTGCCGAAGTCGAACGCGTTGCCCACTTGGCTATCCGAGAGCCACTCATTTGGCTTGGCGATTATGCTTCGGTAATCATCGGTGTATATATATTGGTCGTCGTTTAAACGTGATAGTAGTCCCATAACCATAAACATAACGCTTGGCAAGCTGTAATTTTTCAATTAGCTTAGTTAATGGCTATCCTAAGAATGCAAATGTAACTTGCTTTCGATTACTTTAGGGAACCAAAATTAAAGACCGTGACTGCTTTCCAAATTCAAATAATATTACAAATCAGTAGGTTGTTGTTTGGATAATAAGGTATTAGCTTCAACTACATATGCACAGATAATACCCCGGCTAATAGGACACATTCCAGAGTATTTTTCTTTTGTTGGAACTTCAAATTGTTCCACTTCCTCACCACCACATAAGCCTCCCCGCATAAAGTGGACCACTTTCCGTTTACCTATTATTCTTTTTAATCTTTGATTCGATCCCAGACTATTCCAATCTTCCATGAAAAGTGCACTTTATGTTCATTTAAACAAATTGCAAACCTCATTTGTATTGCAATGTTAAATAAAAAAGAATCATCGTACTTGAACA
The DNA here is from genome assembly GCA_000376725.2 of Ladona fulva. Taxonomy (NCBI): domain Eukaryota; kingdom Metazoa; phylum Arthropoda; class Insecta; order Odonata; family Libellulidae; genus Ladona; species Ladona fulva. The sequence continues at coordinate 2,955,820 of KZ308359.1, read as the reverse complement.
AGTTGAATCATCGCACTTGAGCTCGAGACAAGTTAAATAAGAAGAGATTGTATAGAGAATTATATTTTTATCGTCCATTTCGAACTATTGCTCCAAATTATCACAAATATTATACTGAAAATTTTCGTTTACAATAAACTGTGATATGAAACTAATCTGAGAGATTTTTTCTGTAAATCGACATAATATATTCTTATGAATAGGAAAACTGAGACTTATGGATTTTCTTGTCTCGAACCCATAATTGCTGGGTCAGATCTTTTTTCTTGCGTCTGGTTGATGGGGTTTATACGTCATAAAATCAGCAACTTATTCGTGCCATTACTGTAGGCTGCGGATCTTTATTGGCTGCTCTACATTTGCAATGATGAGGTTATTTTAATACTTCAAGGATATTCCGGGGAAAATACTGATTATAAAATACTATTTGGGGGTTAATTCTTTACTCTTGTCTCAAAGTCTATCCAACTATCAATTTTCATAGAAATCTACATTTCTGGAATTATAGACTTCTTGTTAATTCGGAATATCTAAGCTCCCGGATAACCAAGTAGAATGCGCGTTTGCCTTTGGTGGATGCGATCCTGGGATCAATTCCCGGGTGGAGACATTTGCGGAATAACCTTAGTTGTCGAAGAATTTTTAAAAATGCTACCATAATACTACTCGGGACATCTATGCAAGACTATATGTGATATCTGCGGAAGGTTACATGTCTATCCGCATATTAAACTTCTTAATTTCCCTTATCACAAAGAAGAAGCACCTCGCTTTTATTCAAGGAAGAGCAAATCAGGTTCAATCTACAGTTACCTTTTAAAGGCGCTGAGAAAGATACTTAAAATGAAGCAAGACTACGCTAAAACCTACCAGAGCGTAACCTCTTCCAAAATCTGTAGTCATAGGAATGTCCTGATAAATACATAGCATTTGGAAGTAAACGATGATTATCCACTTTCTCCGCAATAATCCTGTTAACTTTAGTTAAATATAAAACTGCGTGATTCAAGGAGTAAGGACATTTGTATTTGAAATCCAAAGTTTATAAGGGAGGTGGGTTTCGGAGAGTAAGATTCCCACACGCTGTGGAGCATGCATTCAACAGTTGTATGCCCTTGTATGCCCTTACCCACGCATCAAAAAATTTAAAAAATAACCTCTGATACTTATGCTTTGCTGTAGAGGACACATGCACCATAAGACTATTTCCGTAGCTGGTAACTGTTGCGTATCGTTCACAGAAAATATGAGTTCTTGAGGTGACAATTTCAAGCATCTATTTCTCAGATTTTTCAGATCAGATCGACCCATATAACGAAGAGGGCACATAGGCATCCGGAATTTTGGTCCGCGGAGATCCGCGGACCAAAGTTCCGGCTGCGGGGCACATAATACCCTCGACATTATTTCTTAATCTTTTTAGCCATTTTAACCCTATTTATAAACTTTTTTCCGCTGAAGTTTCCCATCTTGCGTCCTGAAGCAACTGAATACGCTTTCTTATTTTTCGTAACACTTCTTGAGAAAAAAAATCGCCTTTCGCCCCACCTTCTCTGGCTCTTGAATGCAACTCTATGTCTAGTTAGTAGTAGGTTGGGTTCCATATACGGTCTACACACTTTATGAGGAGATAAGCAATGAGAAACGCATGGTTCACGTGCTAAAAATTCAATCATGTGAACCATGCGTTTCTCATTGCTTATCTACTTCGCTGTTCCTGGCCTTAAGAATGTCTGCTATGATGATGTAGTGGCATCTTCGATGTCCCGCGTGTGCGCAGGAGTTCGGAGCACTCTTTGATGGACTTTCCGTAACACAGAGTCCCATGATAGCCTAAGCAATTGAGGACGAAAACATTCTGTCGTGGTAGCTTAGACGACAGGGAACTCGCCCGGGAAGTGGGAGAAGCGGGATCGATTCCCGTGTGCGGCAGACTTTTTCTCCTTCATTTCTAAAACTCTTTGAGGAGCGTAACTAGCGGTAAGTAATTCCGCTCGCGGACTTTTTCTTCGCTGCTTCGGACTATTCTCTTGACAAAGTCTAGCTTCATCAGTGCTCGTCGGTAAATATCACGGATGCGGACACCCAATTACAAATTATTCGTGTGGGTTACTCCAAGACATTTCACCTAGTCTAATTTTATTTAGTTTCTTCCTCAAAGGATGGCAGAATATTCATCTACGACTTAGAAATATTTCTTTCAAAGAAGTTAATTGCTGAGCATTTGACTACGTGAAGCTCAAATGGCCAATAATAACACCATTTTATAAACCTAGCTGTTTTCTCTCTTCCTATAAACCATCGTGTCGTCCGCAAACATTCTAACTATACTAAACGGTAAGCAATAGTAAAAATATCACGACTGGAACTCGAACACTGGTATCTCACTTTCCCGACAGTTCTCTACATTTCGGAAAGTGGAGAACAGGATTCGAGTCCCAGCCATGTCCCTTTTTTTCATATCTGTTTATCCTTAGGTTTTAGGGCACACTTCTCAATGGTCAAAGTCAACACACACCTTCCTTTATTCAAACTATGCCGTTTATCTCTTCACCTAAGTCGTTAGTGTATATGAACCAATAGTACCAATACTGTCATCATGTTCCCCCTCAGTACAGTACACTAATTTTTCCCTCCTTAGCCTTTCACTTTCGTATCCAAAAGTTCAACTTGGCGAATTACATTTGCTTCAACCTCTCTCACCTGTCCCCTAAAACTCCGATAATGACTTGAAATTGGGTCTCGCCCATTCTTCCCTCACTAGGAACACTAATTGGTCCTAATTAAAGGTGGCAGTACGGCTCGACTTCAAACGTAATTAAAGACAAAGTGTCGCGGAGTGGGAGGGAATTTTTCCGAGTTGCGATGCTGTGCGGAAGAAAAAAGAAAATGGCGCTCTATTAGTCGCGACGTAACTGGGGGGCTGATTAGGTAGGAGAAACAAAAGACGCGAGAAATTGTGACAAAAGAAACCCGCTCTTCGAGATTAATAAATCAACGAAAATTCGTGAACGATGACGCAGCGTCAAGATTTAAGCATTTGCGGGTGATTCATTTCCATCATATGAAAGATCCAACAACTGGTCGATGGCCGTCGAGGTATCGATCAATCGATAGATCGATTACGTCAGGTCATGGAGGTACTTCTTGAAGAATTAATGAGCTTAGTTACTTCCAATGCCCTACTTAACAATGCGTATATATCTATGACTAGAATCCATATTATGTACTCAATTCGATTAGACGGTCAATTTATATAGTTTGTTTAATCCCTCGAGGTTTATAGCATTCAAAAAAGTATCGAAGTCCATCGTCTGCAAACGATAGAAGTTGAAGTCGATCTCAGAGAAAGATGTGTTTGCTCCCCGTTTGCGTTACGTAAGTACAACTAAATTCGACAAATAAACTTCACTGAAGTAGGCGAGGTGTTGTGGTAATCCATAATGGAAATAATTATGGAAAAATTGTTGTACTTTTACCACAATATTTTATTAATAAGAACACACGACCGGTTTCGACGATTAATCGTCATCCTCTGGATGACGATGATCTCCAGAGGATGACGATTAATCGTCGAAACCGGTCGTGTGTTCTTATTAATAAAATATTGTGGTAAAAGTACAACAATTTTTCCATAATTATTTCCTTTAAATTCGACAAGTTAAGCTGGATTCTATGTAGAAATCCTATATAATAGAATTGGCTATAAATGCCCGAGAAAGAAAATAAAGGTTTGATTTCAAGAAGTAACTAAAACAAGTTTTAAATTGATTTAAATGTCACCTATATATCATAGCTAATGAAGGCTTTAATGGAGATTAGAATTTAGAACTCATTTAGAATAAATTGGGGAACAGCAAGTATCTTTGGGATAGGCAGTGTCGGGTATCTGATTGACGCGAAAGGGGAGAAGTATGAGTGATGCGATCATGAACACCTTTAGAAAGGGAATACAGGACATCGGAAGATCAACAACATCTATTGACTCCGAAAGTTTAAAGCCTAACGTTCTTTAATAATAATAATGCGACTTTATTAAGACGAGATTGAGACTATCAAGTCTCATCTTACATCTAACCCTTCGTGATACGAAGTTTATAAGAGATAGCTTGAAAAAAGTACAAAGAAGAATACTACTTTGTGGTTAGTTAGAACTTGTGAAGAAGTACACCACAGCAAGAAAGCACACACAAAGAGGGGAGTGTGAAAAACCTGCGAAATCTAGTGATAGCTAACTACGTTTTAAGGAAACGACAGGTTAAATCACACCTAAAAAGCATACCAAATGGTACATATACATCCTTTCGTAACAAGACATAACAACTAGAATAAATTGTCATAAAAATCAGAAAAGAATATTATAATATACAAATACAATGGTTCCATAAGAGGTTAGTACGGAGATTGCAATAATAGCTCTAATTGCGTAGATAATGAATTAAATTAATAGCATTAACTAGTGGATAGATACTAAACCTCATGCTTAATTCAACACTATTCGATTGCAAACCTCATTAAATATCAATTTATTTCAGCTGTTCATGTGGTTATCCTCCTCCGAGTTTGATTTCATATTCTTGAATGAATCTATCCAACCACTAAATTAATTGTGGAAAGAAAAGAAAGCTGGAGAACGGCTGTTAATGAATTGGGGGTTTTAAAACCGTTTGTATCCAAACGTGAGTTCCACCTACCGACATAGGGCTTACGGTGTGTTACGAAGAGGAAAACCTCTAACTAAATTAATTGGAGAAATATTAGATTGCAGTTAAAAGAATTGCTACATATCAAAAATAAAATTTACCGATTCCTCGCCGAGACCGATCGTAAACTTTCTAAATATAGTTTTTGGAAAAGAGTGATATAATCACTTTTATACTTAATATGATCAAGATCCACAGATAGATAGCATCGAGAATAGCTGGAAAACTCAACAAAAATAATCATAAATAATAGAAATAGTAATAATAATAGAAATAATAATCATAAATAAACAATAAAATTCAAAAAAATTTCCACCGGGAACCGAAGGGGAGAAAGCTTGACGCACTTGAAATGATAGAAATAACTTCCGCAGAAAATCTTACGAATTAATATACGTTTCCAAACACTTCTCCGCTCCTTACCCTCCCCTCAAAGCTCCTATAACGATATAATTTGCTGCTTACCTTCCTTACTCCCTCACCTGATGATGGCCTTCGCACCGAAACCGGTCATAAATAAAATCCATTAGTGTGGAAGTTTACGGTGTTCTTTATTTTATAACTTCAGAATGTCCTTCCATGAAGTTAGGCCGAATATGATAGAATTTATTCAACAAAAATAATTTTGCTGAGATCAGGCTTTGAAACTTCGCATCGCCACTCTTGCATATCTTCCCCACATAATTATGCGTGTCGTTAACATTGATTCTTGCGTGTAACTATTGCACAGGGAATCACAATTGGCCAACATTTACAAATATTGCCAGTATTTAAGTTTATAAGAAATTCTTCAACTTTAAGATGAATCGGAACTCTTAAAGGAAATTCTTAATTATTTGAATATGATGCACTGCTATAATTCTGTTTCTAACTGCTCTAATCCATCACATTGTTCGATATCAATGATCACATTTGCAAACTTTACTTTCTGAAGTATAATCTGAAATAAAAGTCTGCGATGATTTGCGGTACATAGTTACAAATATTTCACCCCATGTGAATTTATTATGCTTTTTTTTTATTCTTTTCAGTAAGGTTGCAGTCGCTTTTCATTTTCTAATTTCCCCCTCTTCTTTAAAATTTTTAGATGCTACTGTCTGTAGGCTTCGCAGGTTTTTCACGCCCCCATTCCTGTGGGCGTTTTCCTGCAGGGTTCTATTTTTTCCTAAGTGCAATAACTTAGGTTTTTTTAACCCGCAAACACATCTCTTTGTTAATTTTCTTTTATTTTAACCCCATAAACTATTTCTTTTCATCTTTTATGACATAGGGTTAGATGTAAGAAGAGACTTACTAGTCTCAATCTCGCCCTGAAATAAAGTCGATTTATTATTATTAT
>KZ308359.1:2936655-2947145 GCA_000376725.2 Ladona fulva | reverse complement strand
ATATATATATATTTATTCAAGAGCGACCACGCAGTGTTTCAAGTTTCAATGTCCGGACTAAAAACAAATTGACCAAACCATATATTTGTTCATTTGTTCTGCATTTTTCTTATCCAAGGCCACTGTGCATCGTCTCTTTCCGTACGATTTATTTTTCATTAATGACATATTGAAATCGAAAAGCAAATGGAGAATTCTATAAATGCAATCACCTTGAAGAAACTTTAATTCGTGTAAAATTTAATTTAAATCTTTTGTTTCTCCTATATACAAGAGGAGACTTCTGCTCTCAATTTTTTCCCAAATAAACACAATAATTTCAATCCCTAATGTATTACTTCGAGCTTCGCAATTTGATAAGTTATCGAAGCAGTAAATAAGGGTTGCGCTCTTTGAGAAGTGGCTTTCGCACTCAGCCTCCTGATTCATAAACGAAAAGTTGATATCTGAAACTTCCCATAAGTCTGTATAAACGTGTTTCTTGTTAAAATGCGAATTTAATATAGTGCATTCCGCAAGTAATGAGTCACATGGCCAAGTTCAACTATTTAATTACCTATCCATCAACCCCGTTCTAAAATGGATTTTTTTATTTTAGATTTTTAATTTTTTGTAACGATTCATAGCTTTCTTAGTCATTTATGCAAAAGGGAATGTAATGTCCGTTTTGAACAGCGTTACTAAGAGAAAAAATAGACTTCAGTAACTATTCTTCCGGTGTAAAGAAGCTAGTTTGATATTCCTTTTTCAGTAACCCGTACTTCTTGTTGGTGCATAAATTAGCTTAGATTTCATAATTCTTCGAATATTGCCCGGGGACGCCTTACGTTTTTCTAGATTACTCGCTTACTGATCTTTGTAACATATCCTATTGCGAAACGTAACATCCGAGCTTAGACCGTTATCCGCTACCTACTATCTAATTAATCTTCACAATTAACATACTGTATCGCAACATTTCGGAAAATGTAATGCATAATTTTTTTCCATTTGCAACTCCTACATGAACATAATAATTAACACTCGCTTTATCAAAAAATACGCTTGAAAATAGTTCACGTGCCACATATATTTTTTTCTCTTAATTAGAGGAGCGTGATAGTAACTTACACGAAAAATAAACTCGCAAATGTTCTGGGGTGATATTGATCAAGTTTAGCGGAACAAAAATGCTCTTATTACTTCCTCCTTCTCGTAATTAACTTCGAAAACATCTCCATGAGCAGAAGCCCTGACGGAATTCTCTCGTAAAAACTTCTCTCTTGTGATACATTGATTGTTCCACTTCAAGACGTGGTCGGTTTTATTTTGCGACTGTTGCTCATTTGTTCGCTCCATTTTTCTCCCGGAGATCTCTTGCAGCGATGCGGAAACTGTTTAAAGGAAGTGGGAAATTCTCAAAGATTTCATGACGCTCATTTTCCCCTCCTTTTTTCCTTAACAAGAGTTTCGAAAAGGGGAGCTTGAGGCGGTGTCTTGTTAAAAAAGTCAATTGTTACCGATTTTCCTGTCTTTTTGTGAAGAAAGATGGGGAAGGACGGGCATCAGCGAGCCATGGGCGATTTCTTTTCTTTCCAGTTCCTCTCGTTCATCTGTTTCTACATCACGGACAATTGCACACTTGATTAGGTTTCCATCCACTTAACTTTCCCTCCATTAAATTAAATTACATTCCTGCTACTACTACATTTAAAAAGAGTGAGAAAGTTTTCAATATTCCGGAGAAAGAGCCCGACACTTTATGAGCTGTTACTGGGTGTTATTTACCTGATAAAAATCGCTAATTATAAGTTTTTGAACGGTTTCCCATTTAAATTTCAAATGTTTGGTATGTTATATACTTTCTTTTTATTTCCCAAACTGAATTGATATTTGGTTGGTTTTCACGGATGCATGGCTCGATTCTATATCATTTTTTTTCAATCAGTATGGCTGAAAATTCAAAGAATCTCCTAGATCTACCTCAGGTGCAGTCGAAACCGATATTTAAAGAAAATGTAGGGTTGTTAAAATCAGAAGAAAGAGTGCATTCGAAAACACCAAAAAATAATTTATTTTAGAATTTCACGCGTTTTGCGCTTTTTACATAAAAAATTGCCTCTGGAATAATTATAATGACTAATTTTCAGCGAATTAATTAATTATATAATTCATTCAAAATTATAACGCTATCTTGGTAAAGTTTAGGCACAGCAAAAACAAGTACGGGCTTGTATTTATGGAGTAATTTATTGGACTCCGAACTAAAGAACGTAATCATCAAATTATATTTTCCTGTACAGGTTACCTTTGAAAACCTTAAGACATAATTTAAATTAATGTACTTTCATTGTATGATGATGATAATACAACAAGCATATATATATACTTAATGTGAGGGTAATGTTCACAACTTAAAATCATTCGACAGAGCCAAAATTTTAGAGAGTTAGAATTATATAGAATTATTATGATGAAGCATCACTCTTACTTCTGTAGATTTCATATCTCCTTTGCTATGAAATAGGCTAATAGAAAAGTATATGAAAGATTAATTAGAATTAAGGAAATGTGTTATAAATTTGCACCGCAAAGTCGTGCGGCTGAATTCTAAGGAATGACAAGTGTGAAAAATAGCGACATGACTGGGACTCAAACCCAGGTCTCCCACTTTCCGGGCAAATATTCTCCCACTCTCCCTGCAGGATACTTGCCCGAAAAGTAGGAGAATATCTACCCGGAAAGTGGGAGACTTGGGTTTGAGTTCCAGTCATGTCGCTTTATTTCATACTTGTTATTCCTTGGGAAGATAATTTTCTTTATCATCTGCCAGAAGACAAATAAAAGTATTCCATTCAATTAAATACGGTAAAAAACACTATGAACAGTCACCCGTAAAGGTAAAGCGTGAATACGCAATAAAGAAATATTTTCGGACGAAAATCAGAATCAAAGAGAAATGAAATTTTGAAAAAAGAATTTGAAGAGAAACGATGATTTTTCAAATTTTTACATTTCCAATAAATTCCTCGATGTGGTTGTGAAAGGTTGAGAGCGATTCGAAGTCAACAAAAATGAAGTAAAATTCGATCTCCATAAACTGCTTCATCTGAAAGATTTGGTATAGCCGGACGGGTGAAAGAAATATAAAAAGAAAATAAAGTATTTTTTCCTGCCAATGGGAGCATGCGCAGGGAAGATAGAGTAATTTGAAGCGTCGATAACAAAGATGAGAGGAAAATTCAAAGAAGTTGCATAACTAAACCCATTAATTGCTCATTCATTATTCATTCCGCCTTCATAGCTCTACGTTTCCTTCCCCCCACCTTGGCTCATTCCTTTCCTTAGAAAAAATCCTTTTTTGATCCCTTTTCTCCCAACTCCTCAGTTACACTCCTTCAATTTTCACCAACAGGAAGGGTTGGAGAATTTTTTTAAGCATTTTTTATTTTTCCAACTTTCGTTCGTCCCCTACTCCTCTAGTAAGACACCCCACTCTCTTTTCTCGTTCTTTCACGCTGTCCCTCCGAAGATTTTTCTTTCCGGCGATGTTTTGATCGTCGAGAACAGATATAATTACTCCTTTCCTGACATCTTCCTACGCAACGGAAAGGACTCAAATGGCTCCAAATTTTCTTTCTTCCCTTTCCAGAAACGATAAAAAAATGAAGGAAGCATTTTAGAGAAAAAAGGGTGGAAAGCAGCCATAGTTATGACGACCAATTTCCCCCTTCTTCCGATCCTCTTTTTTTACCCCTCGGAAGCGTGTAGTGAAACAAATGCGAAGATCTTTCTTTCATTGTCTTTATAAAAAATTTTATTCTCAAGTTTTCTTCCGTTTCTCCTTACCCTTTCCATGACCTAATTACAGTGCGGATGTCACAGCGGTATAATTTTTAATCCTCAAAATTCAGGTCGTTTTCTTTTCTCTGTGGGTCCTGCAAGGGATTGTTGTCGAACCATCAAATTTACGAGATTGCTCCCTTCCCAAATAACCCTTAGTATGAGACAGTTATCTCTTCGTTCCAAATAAATCTTCATTCCGGAGTTAGGTATAAACGTCAAAAGTCTTTGTTTATGCTTCTCATTGTTTTACCTTCGCATTGAGTACAAATTGACCAATGTAGGAGATAACTTCAGATAGTTAACTATTTCAGATTTCAGATTTTTTAACAAAAGAATAGAAACATTTCAATGCCTCATTTGACTCGTTTCAGTCATTTTGTTTGAAATTGCCTATAAATCTTACTATACCCGTTGAAAATGATTCCATTCATCCTAATATATGTATATATGTGTCCCTGTATGTATCAGAAAAATCTGATTTTCCGGGACTCCAACCAATCTTGGGTTGGAACGCAAGCTAAAATGGAAGTTTTTATCATTTGAAGTCACCTTGTTATATCCTTGAAAAGCAAAAAAAAAAACCTGAATCTACCTGGAAAGCAGCTCGGATCTTTTAGGTAATTTATATTTTCTCAATATAATTTTAATACATTATGCGTGTCTCACTTTTTCCAATATTTCACCGTTGCATGTTTGATACGCCAAATGATACTAAATCAAATACAACGGCTCGGTACATTATCGGTTGAAAATCCCATATTAGTCCTTCATTGAAAATAATGAAGCCTGGTGTTTGGAAAAAGAAAAAATGAAAACCAAATGTAATTAATCTAGGAAAGAGGGACTAATATAAAGTAGAAAAGGAAATGTATTAAAATTTATTTAAAAAATTATGGATTCACGAGAAATGAGGATCACAGAATACCATCTTTACCTGCACATTTTTATGAGATTAATTTAACTTTACTTATAAAGGGTAAGTTTGCGTAATAAATCTTGGTATTACGCATATTTCTTTCATAATAGAAAGTAGGTTTTAGTTGTTCTCCTGTAGTTCTATTATCTTTCCTTTTGAGTTACACTTAAATGCAAATTCAAAAGGAATAACAAGTGTGAAAAATAGCGACACGACTGGGACTCGAACCCAGGTCTCCCACTTTCCGGGCAGGTATTCTAACCACTGAACTACCGTGCCGCGTCTCTCTCATACTGTTAAAAAACTTTACAAAAAAATCGCAAAGGCATCGCTTGCTTTACAAAAAACATTTCAAAACTGAATAAAGTTTTTAAAGGTATATTTCTTTACAATATTGTAATTAATAAAAACCGAATTATTAACGCTTAACATGTTCGTTTTATTTTATTAAAGAGTCATTTTATGCTTTCCGCGCTACATTTAGACATTTGGAATGCATCTCGTTTTTTGAAGGAGGATAGAGAAAAATGTATATCTCTCTTTCATCTGCCATCAACTTGCTCTCAAAAAAATTATTTTCAGTTTCTTACGATGACAATGAATATCGGGACAGTTGTGAACCAGATTTTATTGATTCGTTAATGAGATCCTCATTAGTAGTTTTCATCGGCTGAACTATGCAGTTTTATTCATGTTTATTTTTTCGATCTAATCCGCATTTTTTGGCATACCCTGAATATTACGAATGATTCTTTTCATTCCAACGGGATTCTATTTTGTCGCACAATTAGATATTGAGAGTAATTACGCCTACATATTGTCTTGAATAAACTCACTTCATATTAATTCCTGAGATATTCCATTACATTCTAGTTCCCGTCATCAAGACGCAAATGTTCCTTTTAACTAAATCCTATCTCCTCAACGAATGAGCTGCTCTTTCTCTCATTCTTAGAACTTTTCCCCCTTCCACATCGACCCGCCTAATAATCCTTCCTCCTCGGCGATGAAAATATCCCAGCGACTTAAAAAGGCGTTGCTATGTGCGAAAAAATTGAGAAAATAATAACGTAGCCCTACGTCAGCGTCTTGGTGAGGGAGATGGAGAGAGCTGTGTTGCGTCTGCAGTGGAAGGAGCGTTGGCAGCGGACTTGAATTCAGTGAGCTCGGAGAAACTCCTGAACCGACTTCCCATAACTCATTCTTTTTTACAGCGCCCTCACTCCCCGAAATCTTTCCTTTTCATTCCCTCTACATCTCCGGAGATTTTTTAAAATATGATAATTTGTCACACGCGAGCGGAGACTTTGTCAGGAATAGAATCGCTGAGCCAGCATAATAAGTATCCATATCCTTTATTTTATTCATCCACTCGCCACTCCTTCCGGCCCTTCGATGCGTCCTTACTCTTTATCCCTTTCCACACCCTTACTCCTTTCCCATCTTCTGATACGTATTTGAATTTTTTTCCTTCTCTTCACATTTGAGCATCTCATCTTTTCTCTCATTCTAACCCTGCCTCTACCTTTTCTTAGCTGATTTCAAAGTTCGTTCACCTCTTCTCTTCCTGGTACATTTATAGTTCATTATAAAAATAGACCAGAGTTAATATTCATGAGAATATTATTACCTTTCGTTCAAACTCATACATTTTTTGGATAATTCTCTCTGCCTTCCCAACTCGGCCAAATTAACTACTTTTTGAGATATACGATTTGAGTGTCGAAGATTCTCCTGGGTTGGCAAGCAGGTAACGCCCGGTTAGTGGACCGATCTTTCGGCAACGTACGCTGCCATCATACACAGGTTCAGAGGTCACCTGTGATTAATAGTAATATTATCATATTATGACAGCGTGCGCTGTCGAAACGTTGGCGGACCGCCAACCGGACATTACCTGCTTGCTAACCTGGGAGAAACTTCGACATGTAATCCAGCGCGAAAGCTTGATATGTTATTTAAATGATTTGACTACTGGGAAACTACAATTAAAACGGACAGAGAAAAAGTCAGACTTCGCAGGGTCTCGATCAGGGAAATTGCGGCAGTTGAGAAATTCCGCGTGCGACGCAAAAATTTGCATAAGAGGTATGTTTAGAAAAGAGCGCCGGGGGAGCATAATCAATGGAGATTTTAGCAAATAAATTTTGAATATAAGAAAATTCGACGAATGACCGTGATGGAATTTTAGATGCGACATTTGGGTGGAATATTCCTACAGAAGCACAAGGTGATAAATACTGCGTGAGTTATAGTAAATTTCATTTTTTCAATTTTATTTATTCTTTATGATAAAAGAAAACCATCTGTGGGCCATTGGAAACAGCCATGAATGTTCGCAGCAATAATGTTAGTGTAACAATACGCAGTGAGTAAGGCACTCGAACCGGAGTATTCCAACATTTACTCCTTTCATTCTCCAAACATGTGAAAAAAGCCCCAAGTAAGATTCCCTAGAAAAGTTCCATATTCTTCAGATATTTCTCCCACTATCTTACCAAAGAATATCTTTTCTCACAAAATTCGTCATCCGCCTTAACGATCATACTACCCTCATTACCCCCTCCTCCTCCCTTACATAACTATCCTGTTTCAACTTCTTAACCAACCCCCCACCCCTATCTTTCCCCCTGCTTTATTCTATGTCTCTAACATTACCCCTTACCTCGGTTCAGGGGCAGTTGGTCGAGACCAACTGGTCGATGGGACAACCCGTCGCTAAACATTTCGTCGCTGAGACATTTGGTGGAAGGACAATTCGTCTCTGAGACAACTCGTCGCTAGTTATTTCGTCGCTGAGACATTTGGTCGAAGGACAATTCGTCGCTGAGACAACTCGTCGACGGAAGGGAATGTTGTTATTTGTGATTAAGTTTTCGGTGCGTTAGTATCGTTATGGTGTAATATTCATTGTAATAACTCGGAGTATTGGTACGTGCAGTTTTTGCGATTATCGTAATAATTATTTATATTCGTCGCTAGACGAAATGTCTAGCGACGGGTTGTCCAATCGACCAGTTGCCCTAGCTGGGACTCGAACTCGGATCTTCCTCTTGCTCCATTCACTAAGCACTATAATTAAACACGATAGAACAATCACAAGAAAATGCTCCGTAGTAATTTTTTTCGAAAGAAAACAGTTGTGGCAGAATAAATCGTACAGTATTAGCGGAACAGTAATTAAAGTAGTGGACTCGGTAAAATATCTCGGAATCACTCTTACGAATAACATGAACTGGAGCACGCATATCCGTAACATTTGTGCTAAAGCAACTAGAAAACTCGGTTTCATTAGGCGTATTGTCGGTANTAACTTAAAACCCTGGGATTCGTATAGAACCCACTTTAAGGAGTTGAAAATCATGCCACTTTCTTCAATTTATATGTTTGAAACAATACTTAACATTAAAAATAACATGGACTCTATGACTCTAAATTCAGCTATTCATAGCCATCACACTAGATCAGAAAATGACATTCATGTAAAAATAAAGAGGACTGAACTAAGTAACAAAGGACCTTTTCATGCTGGTGTGAAATTATATAATAAACTGACAAAGTCCATAAAAGATATTATGGATATAAAATTATTTAAACGAAAACTCAAACAGTTTTTTATTGAAAGGTCATTTTACTCTATAAATGAGTACTTAGAATACACAGATGAAAATAAGAAATGAGTTGTATTACAAAAGCCTTGTCTACTTAATGTACTACATTTTTTGGTTTGTTGTTCTTGTGTAATGTGTGTGTCTAAAATACTGTATCATACAATGTAAAATCTATTGTATACCTGATATTAATCTTGGCAATTTAAGGTTATATCCGTATATATATTCTTTCTTCTGGCGAATCCTTGCAATGTACTTTGTTTATGGAGAATGGAGAATATAAAACTTTACTAAACTATACTATAGTTACTATTGATTATTCCCGCCAACTCTTTTTTTCGCACATGCCCCTTCTATCACAGCGCCCATTTTATTCCATTCCGACAGCTTCCCTATCTTCGATCGTTTGACTTAAGGTGCTCCTCTTCTAATTTAATTTTCCTTGTTTTCTTTAATCATCAATACCTCGGTTTCCGTTCCTCGTTCGTATTCCAATCCCAAATAAGCCAGAATACGGCCTCCAACTTTCCTCTCAAAGAGTAACTTTTCTTTAAAGTCTGCTTCTCCTTCAATTCCTACCTCCCATGATTGTCTCATGCATTGACAAGACTTTTATAAACCTTCTGATTTATTCTCACTCATGTCTTTGTTATATTTCAATTCCTATCAATTCTTTCTAACTTTAATATACTTGAATAAAAAAATTCAACGTAAAATTGACGATGAATTTGTTATAGACCTAACACTCTCTCTATCGTGACTGACTACTAAGTTCAGAAAAGACCCAGTATGTAAAATGGTTGATTTGTGAGCCAGAAGTGGATTATTCGTTAACTGGAGAAGTTAGGATAGATCGTTCGAGTATCCAGCCGAATCAGTCAGACCGTGCAACCCAAGATTTGATCAGTTATTGCCTCCCAAACACAAGGGTTCCGCGAAGTGTCCCACGAGTTTTTCATCAAGGACTTGACATCAACATCTTGACTTGACAAGGACATCAAGTCCCAAATACAAGGTAATGAGTACTAAAGAAACCATCCAATTACGAAGATATTTGATTGTTTACGGAAGCGATCAAGTGATCATCGAAACGGTTCGTGTTAAGAAGTGTAGTTCTTCTATTTTTGATCCACTATTGAGATGCTCTGCTCGTTGTACAGGTTATGTGGCAGTTTATTAAAAATAACTATTATCACTGCATCATATTTAATTTTACCATAGTTATCATAATATATTTTTTCCTGTGTTTCCAACCTGAAGGGGGTATCCTTTCCACCACTTTGTGTGGCCGGTGCTTCTATGAAGCCGCGACAGCGATCGATGCCACTATGTGGACGAAATCGCAAAGTCCTTGCCCACAAAGTCTCCCGAATGGCTTCTCCCGAATCTGTCGGGATAGCTGAACGGACAGAGCACCCGACCGGCAATTGAGTAATAAGTAATAGATACTTTAACACAAATATATGAGCATTAGAATTCTTGAGTTCAACGAAACTAGAATTAAATCCTCCGTATTTGTTCCATAAATAATTTACCTTTTTTTAAAAAATAGACTGATATGTCATCAAACAGAAACACTCCCACGTTTTGGAAAGTTAATTTTTCGAAATTACTCGTAGAATCGTTGTGGCACTTGAACACAAATCCGTGACGTTTCTATCTTTTTTTGCTGAAGATTTTACTTAGTTGCTGCTTTTATTCGTATTGTGAATCATTTTACAAGAGCATCTGAACATATTTACCACAATGAAGGTAATCATTCTTGTAATTCCAACTCACCGGCACGAATAAGGTTTGAAAAACGTATGGTTCTCGTGCTTGATTCCAGATGAAGAAATGAAAGAGGTCTGCCGTAGCTGGGACTCGAACCCGGATCTTCCTCTTGCTCCATTCACTAAGCACTATAATTAAACACGATAGAACAATCACAAGAAAATGCTCCGTAGTAATTTTTTTCGAAAGAAAACAGTTGTGGCAGAATAAATCGTACAGTATTAGCGGAACAGTAATTAAAGTAGTGGACTCGGTAAAATATCTCGGAATCACTCTTACGAATAACATGAACTGGAGCACGCATATCCGTAACATTTGTGCTAAAGCAACTAGAAAACTCGGTTTCATTAGGCGTATTGTCGGTA